>JAMPIV010016411.1:0-73465 GCA_024509875.1 Oreohelix idahoensis
CACAATGATGGCAACATCACACTAAAAGTCAAATTACTCTCATACCAATATATGAAATTAAATATATTATTATGATGATATCATATAATGTGTTGTGCAAACAGCGGTGTAATATATTAATATACCGCACTATATTATTACATTATATAATGCATCAGTAATTAATAACTAATACAATGTTGTTCTTTGTTGACATAAACAAGCAATAGAAGATGTGGACATCATCCGCTCCCAATCTAGGACAGGACTTGATATCCTCAAAGTTCCACAATGG
This sequence comes from Oreohelix idahoensis, assembly GCA_024509875.1. Taxonomy (NCBI): domain Eukaryota; kingdom Metazoa; phylum Mollusca; class Gastropoda; order Stylommatophora; family Oreohelicidae; genus Oreohelix; species Oreohelix idahoensis. The sequence goes on from JAMPIV010016411.1 coordinate 275, forward strand.
ACATAATCTCGCAGACTTCAATGATGTGCTGCGAAAATATCAATAACACAAATCTTAAAGACAACTGGTAAATCTCTTAATACAATTATGCAAATATATTATCTAAATGTGGCCGAGTGATCTTTTGGCCCGTATATCACTAACTAAGCCTTCTTAGATAATTACATGGTACAGTGTTATAAATTCCCCCCCAAAAAAGTGAGAAAAAATCTACTAACATGTCATTATAGTATTGGACTGTATATCAGGAAATATATATATATGACAGGAGAATCATGTGGAATCGTGTGGGCATCTGGACAGAATGTCTGCTATCACATTATCCGAACCACGGATAGCTCGCACCGAGAAATGAAATGGTTGAAGAGCTATGGCATAACGAGTGGACCTCGAGCTCTTCAAGTTTTTGCTCTGAGTAGCAGTAAGTGCTTTCTGGTCGGTTTCCACAATGAAGTGTGCGCCTAGAAGAAATCTTTGTAACTTCAGAATAGACCATACCATAGCCAATAACTCACGGTCTAAAACCGAGTAATTCTTTTCTGCAGCATTTAATTTCCTAGAGATATACATCACCGGATGCAGAGTATCAGAATACTCCTGCATTAGTGCTGCCCCAATCCCAGTTGACGAGGCGTCACTTCGAAGAACAAAAGTCTTCTCAATAGTAGGTAACCTAAGAATAGGTGGAGATGAAAATAGGGCTTTAACCTGGTCCAATGAGGATTGACATACTTTAGACCAGCGGATCAGATTAGGCGACCCTTTCTTCAATAAAGTAGAAAGTGGTGCCATAATGGAGGACAGATTCGGAATGAATCGTCCGTAGAATTGGATCAAACCTAATAGACTCCGTACTTGTTTCTTCGTCTTAGGGACCGAAATGTTAAGTATTTTTGAAACATTGTGGTCCTCTGTCTTTAAAAGACCATGACCAACACGATGACCTAAGAAAGAAATCTCGCTAAATCCTATAAAGGCTTTAGAGGGTTTTGCAGTCAAGTTATACTCGCGAAGAGTAGACAGTAATTCGTATAAACCCAAATAGTGATCTTCCCAGGAATCACTGAATAGACAGATATCATCTAGGTATGCTATGACATCTGTACGATATGCGAGAATTCGCCGCATCATGCGTACGAATGTAGCAGGGGCGTTCATAAGACCGAAAGGCATGAAATTCCATTGGAATAAACCCCTAGGTGTAGAAAAAGCTGTAAAAGGTTTGGCACGTTCAGTTAGAGGAACTTGCCAATAACCTTTAGACAAATCTAGTTTGGTAAAGAATCTAGAATTAGAAAGTTTATTGAGTAGCTCTTCTAATGAAGGCATAGGTTCAGCATCGAACTTCGTAACTTGGTTCAATTTGCGATAATCTACGCAAATGCGAATGTTATTATCCTTCTTTCGAACAATAACCATAGACGAAGAGTATGCTGAAGTGGATGGTTCAATGATTTCCAAACGTATCATTTCATCCAATTCTTTTTCGACTTGAGACTGGAAATGGATAGGTATTGGATAGGGTCTGACTCTGATAGGATTATGATCAGTTAGCACAATGTCATGTTCAATGACATGTGTGTGTCCCGGGATGTCTGTAAGAACATCCTGAAATGTTTGCAACATCGAAGAAACTTGTCGATGTTCCTCAGCGGAAAGATTTGGAGAAACGGTCACGTTTTTCCAAGATTCCGTAGAATAAAGTGGGACCATAGGAAGAGGAAGATTGACATCAGAAAAAGTAGTTTCCTCATCCTGTATAACTGACAGAGATGAGTACTGACCATGAGGTGCTTGAGAATTGTCCGTTGCCTGGAAAATAGGCTGCAAATAGTCTGGTCTTTCATAAAATTCTGTGAGCATATTTATGTGGAAAGTTTTATGCTTTCCATCAATATCGACAACATAGTCGACATCAGAAATTTTGGAGACTATTGCATATGGACCTTTCCATGCAATTAGAAGTCTGTTCTCCCTTGAAGGAAGTAGAACGAGAGCTTTGTCACCTGGACAAAGTTGTCGTAGACATCTATTTTTATTTGCAAACTGCCTTGCCTTTTCTTTAGCAAATTCGGATGAAGAAGTTGCTAGTTTGCATGCCTCGATGATCTTTTGCCTAAGAGCAATGACGTACTCATAAGAAGATTGAGTCATCATCGCTAATATTATCGGCAGTGATTAGATCGTGAAGTAAAGACATAGGGCCGCGCGGTTGCGCGCCAAAGACAAGTTCAAAAGGGGAAAACCCTGTATGTTCATTGGGGACCTCTCTATACGCAAAGAGAGCCGCGGGTAAGACCCTGTCCCAATCCTGGGGATGATCCTCAGTTATTTTACCAAGTAAAGTTTTCAGAGTCCTATTTAAACGTTCGACTAACCCATTAGACATTGGGTGATAGATACTGCTGAGAGACCTTTTAATATGTAGCATAGACATTACCTGTGACATAGTGTCTGATATAAGTTGAGTGCCATGGTCTGACAATATTTCTCCGGGAAAACCCAAGCGAGAAAATATCAGCCAAAGAGCGTCTGCGATATCAGCAGTTGAGATGCTCTTGAGAGGTATTGCCTCTGGCCAACGTGTGCACATATCGACACATGTAAGAATAAATTGATGTCCTCTAGCTGACTTAATTCTAAAAGGACCGATAATATCTATTGCCATTTTTTGAAAAGGGCGAATAGGAATGTCAGCAGCCTGGATAGGCGCAGCATGTCGTGGTCCTTTAGATTTGACCTCCTGACATACTTTGCAAGAGCGACAGTAAACTCGTATGTCCTTGCTCACAAATGGCCAAAAGAAAGCCGCAAGAACCCTCGACTTTGTACGGGAAAAACCCATATGTCCAGCACATTGCGAGTCATGAGCATGTTGCAATATTTGCAATCTCATGCTCTTAGGCACAAGAATTTGTGAATGGGTGGACGTAGTCGAGTCTTGTACCATACGTACAAGTACGCCGTTCTTCATAGAAATCCAAGATTTTCTATTAGTATTCTGATTAGGATCACCTTTTTTTGCTAGAATGAAGAATTTTTGTAAAGACGGATCTTCTTCTTGAGTCACGTGTAATAGTCAAGTGACTATCTTGGTCATTTACTTCATCATTATTAGTTAATGAAGTTTGAGGTGGATCCAGAGCATGTGCTCTTGTGACCACCGCATTGGTAGCTTCAATGTTTTGCTCTTCCCAAACAGCAATCTGCTGTGGGGTACATTCTCTAACTCCGTGAATACGACCAATAATAAGGTCCGCAATAGGATTTGGAAGTAGACACGCGTGGACCTCTCCCGTGAAGAAAGGAGTAGCAATATATATTATGGCAGTAGGATACTTTTCCAACGTGCCACCAAATGTGACACATTTGATGACCTTTCCTGTAGCACAGGATGGATCTACAAGAGATTGCCTAACACCAACAGTAGTACATCCAGAATCAAACAACACTGAGACTGGATTACTATTTACAAGCCCCTTATGTAATATAAGAGAACCTCTCCCATCATGAGCAACATTAGCAGGAAGAGCGGGCAAAGGATGACCACAGCTTAGAGTACTAACGGTCTTCGGATCAAATAAAGTACTGCATTGGATACATTTATTTGCTCTACCAAAATCAAAAGATGAGCATCCGATAGCATTATGGTCTTTATCACTATTAATCTGTTTATCTGCTCCCTGAGATTCTTGTTGAACAGAATTCGTCTGTTGATATCTTTTTCTCTTATGTTGCGATCTACCGCGACCATTATTGCCTCTGCAATTATCATTAAAGTCCCTACTGTAATTTTTATCCTGGTTTGAGTTCCAGTTTCCATAACTGTCATTACCATCTCTATACTGTTGAGAACCTCTATTATCCTGGTATTGAGGTCTCTGCAAAAAAATATTTTCCTCTATTCCGATTACCTTTATGAAAATTTCTAAAGTTAACGGGAGTAGAATACCGTGTAGTATTAGGTTGTCTCCAGTTCTGGGAAGAAGAATCACCCTGGAATTGATTACTATGATTCTGGGCATAATTACGGTTACTCTTTTTATTGAAATTTTGCTGGCTACCCTGAAATTTACGCATAAAATTTGGGCCATAAGGTGCTGCCGAAGCAACTGGCAGACCTTCTTTTACTTTAGAGTTGCTAATGGTTATGTGAGGATGCGCAGTAACATACTGGCTACAGTATTCTTCCATTTCTTTTATGTTTTTAGGCTTACGCTCATGAAGAAAAGAAAGAAAAGCTTCATTAACAGAAGACATGACCTTGTCTCTAAGTAGTAAGTCCATAAGGGCTTCAAATGTACTTTCTGTCTTAGAAAGCTCAACCCATCGTAAAAAAGTAAGACGTATGCTTGAGATGAATTCTGAGAATTCAACTCCAGTTTCTGGTAACATGTTTTTAAATTTAAGACGATATCCGTCCTCGTTAAGTTGGTACTTCTTTAACAATGCCGCCCTGACAACCTCATAGTTGTTTTTGTCCGGCACATCTACCATACTCAACAAAGTCAAAGCATCACCTCTAAGTATCTTGGACAGATGATAAACATATAATGTTTTATCTATATTATGCACCTTACATGCACTTTCAAATCTATCTAGATAAAATGTTATATCATCAATTGAGGGATTAAATGCTGGTAGATTAAGCTTGAAATCCTTAGCATTAGTCTTATCTGACACCTTATTTGCATCATTAGCATTACCAGTGTTCAATAACTTTAACTTTTCTAACTCTAAAGCCAAGAGTTTTTCTTCATGCTCCATTTTTGCTTTTCTCTCATCAGCTTCTCTTTGTAACCTTCTTTTTTCAGCCTCTTTTTCAAGTCTCTTATTTTCAGCCTCTTTTTCAAGTCTCTTATTTTCAGCCTCTTTTCAAGTCTCTTATTTTCAGCCTCTTTTTCAAGTCTCTTATTTTCAGCCTCTTTTTCAAGTCTCTTATTTTCAGCCTCTTTTTCAAGTCTCTTATTTTCAGCCTCAGCCTGAAGTCTCTTCTCCTGAGATTCTGCTTCTCTTTTTTGTTTTTCCATTTCCATTTGTAATCTTTTTTCTTCTACCTGCATCTGCAGTTTTAAATTTTCAGCATCTATTCTCTTTTGTTCAGTTTGTTCTTTCATTTTCTTTTCCTCCGACTTCAATGCCTTGGCATATTGAACAGTCGCAAATTCTTCTAATTTATCACCAGTCTTCCCAAGGGTTTTACCCTGCTCAATAAAGTACTCAAATGTAGACATGATGTCTAAAATGTGAGTACAGAACCTGAAATAATTAAATATCTTATTTCAATCTTAATAGCAACAAGACTTAATAAAGTGCTTGTATAATCACTATGTTTACTCCAATCTCTGTGGGAAACAAGACTTGACACCAACTTGTATTATCAAATGTATAATAATATCACGAGTCACTTCTTAATCATCAGTGCACTACACAAATCAGTGCATAACCATCAGTTATTTATCATAACTGCACTACAATAGTGCATAAGCAAAACCCAACAGTTAGTTATGATAAGTGCACTATAGACCAATAGTGCATGAGCGTATATGTAACAATAGTGAAAGCTAACTATGCAAGAACTATGTAAACAATAACAAAACAGTGTAAACAACAACAAAGGTCAACAACAATGTAAACAATAACAAAGATCAAAGTCAATGTAAACAACAACAAAGATCAAAGTCAATGTAAACAATAACAAAGATCAGAGTTAATGTAAACAACAACAAAGATCAAAGTCAATGTAAACAGTAACAAAGATCAAAGCAATACGAAAACATTCGCATAAGTCAAATAAATAAACAGCGAAAACTAAAAAGAAATATCACAAAGAATGTGATGACAAAATGCGAAGATATGACAAACAAATGACGCTACAGTGTATACACAAAAATTTACGTAAAGAACTGAATAATAGAAAAGAGGAGACCTACAAATACAACAAATGAAAACAAAACTAAAGAACAGAAAGAGAGGAAAAAAAATATACAAAAAACGAAAATAAAGCACAACTCGTCACAACTAAACAGATATAGCAACGATTGTCGCTAGCAAATTTCACAGTAGGAAATTCGCACAGTCCCTAACGAAAACGCTAACAGTAGAACCTCTGTGACGTGGTATCTTCTACTGAAAGACATCGCCCAACCAAAAAACCCGCTGAAATATAAACATATAAATATACAAATACAAATAACATGTAACATGTAAACAGTGTGAAAAATGTGAGAGACAGAAGGCTCAGTTAGAACATAAGGGCACAGTTCACAAACAAAACAGGCCACTTAACTTCTATGTATCCACAACGTCAGCACAGTTCAGAACAGGATGTGATCAGCATTCTTAGGACAATGATCCAACGTTGATCCATATCTGCTCTCATAAACTGCCATGACGAAGGAAATGAGCTTCTGACAGGAAACAGCTTCTGAACTTGACCTTCTGAATTGACTTGAGCACTTGACCTTCTCAATCCGGAACAGTTGTTACGGCACTTGTCCTTCTTCCTACCAGATCAGGAAAACAATTTGCTCGGAAAACTGGATACCCACGAGCAGCGCCGGGTAGTTTCAAAATCAGCAACTGTCAGGAAATCCGGATACTTTCGACAATAGTAACTTTTCTTGAAGGAAGTGAGTTGAACTGTAATCATGAAAGCTTGATGATGATGTCTGGGTTTGTTGACCCCCTTGATAGCTGGTATCAGAGTAAACCAACATATGGCCACCAAAAATGATAATGGTGCGCCAAAATGCCAGGTTAAACCAACGACTGGCCACCAAAAATGATAATGGTTGAAATCAATTTTTGTAGCCACCAATGACAGTTATTGTATATATGCGTCATACGACATCACACCATGGTTCGACGAAGTACGCATTCAAAATCATATTAGCCGATGGTCATGTAGAATTCAATAGTCAATATTTGTAGTGTAAACAAATAGCTTCTGGATATTCGATATCATAAAGTTCTAGTTCGTGAAGCTGTATAAATAATATATATATATATAGCACAGATCTGGGTGCCTAAAGTTCATACATATAACTTCTGCAACAGTGTCAGCTGCAGATCATCAATGTTCATAGACAATAATAAATGCTCCCTTCCTGATGCTAGCAGATCAGATGTGTACAATAAGTCCGTTTACTGTCTGCACGTGAATAGCATACATGTAGTACAGGTCAAACCGACCTTTATGACATTCCTAAGTCTAACCATCTGACTTGGACGTGATCTCTGATATAACGAATCCTGGAACACAGACAATAGTCTTGTTGGTCTAGAGCGACCCATATATATATAACTAGTTCAGGTATAAAGATACCGGTGGCGGAATCCTAATCAAAGTACCTCTCCATTTTGAATCACACAGGCGAGCAAAGAGCGACAAAAATGACGAACTTCTAGATGATAGCATAAAGTTCAATACAAGAGGAATTACCTTTCTTCGGAAATCAACCACGAACATATGCCTCCAGGCAGGCTTGAATAACACTGGGAAATAGTCTAGTTAGCTAACTAACTCACAAAGACAATGTATTTCCCTCAGAAAATCACAAGACGCAGATTGCGTCCGCTCGCTACTCAGACCATTTCTAAACTCCCCCGAGCTGGGCGGAACACACCAATGAACTCTCCAAGTCTAGACATGTGCAGAACTCCACTACTTGAGTCGCCGTTCACATAAGACGATTCTAAGAACATTCGAGATAAAAGTCTTACACAGTTGCGCCTTTTATGGTCATGAACAGAAACGTTAAGACAGGTTTCAGACATCTACAACAGTTGACTGATACTACCAAATAAGGAGATATGGTCACGCTTCGTTCAAGAAATTATAGACCGAACGTGTCTCGATACAAGAGAAGGCAAACTCCTAAAAAATTGTAGTCTCAATATCTCGGGTTATGTCCCTTTGACTGTAAAAAACATAATACACATTTCAGTCAAAAAATGATCATACATACGAAAAATGATCATACAAAGACTTTGAAAAAAGTAATTATTTGTGCGTAACACACACACACAATCTTATAATAGTTTCCTCCAGTATAAAGTGATGCACACACACAAAATCTTATAATAGTTCCCTCCAGTATAAAGTGACGCACACACACACAATCATATAATAGTTCCCTCCAGTGTAAAATGACAAACACAGGGCCAGATTAAGAACTCCAGAGGCCGTAGGCTGTTAAGATATTTTGGGACCCATTTCCAATCTTCTTAAAGGTAAAACTAGAAAAAAAGTAATGGATTTCAGAAAAATGTTTTTATTAACATATAATAGTATGTAAAAAAACAAAAACAAGTGTTCATTACAGCACCTAGATTTTATTAAAGGTACTGGGGCCCCTGCACAGAAAATACAATAAAAAAGGAAATAAGCAGAGGCGGAAGTAACTAATAAACTAACTGTTGTACAGATACTATAACCCTGCCTTCAGAAGCATACTAATGTGCACGTGCATTGCTGTAGAGCTCTGTGCATTGTGACTCCGTTGCTTTTTTTTGTGTGTGGGGGCCCCTGTAAGCCTGGAGCCCTAGGCTCGTATCTAGTGGACGAAATTAATAAACCAGCGCTGCACACACACACAAAATGAACCAGAGTCTGACAGATTTAAATGTAATTGTTAAAACCTGTTCAGGCCACTCTAACCATACTTTGCAAAAGTGTGTAAATCAGATTGTGTCAGTGTTCTCATGACAGCATAAATCAGATTGTGTCAATGTTCTCATGTCAGCATAAATCAGATTGTGTCAATGTTCTCATTTCAGCATAAATCAGATTGTGTTAGTGTTCTCATGTCAGCATAAATCAAATTGTGTCAATGTTCTCATGTCAGCATAAATCAGATTGTGTCAATGTTCTCATTTCAGCATAAATCAGATTGTGTCAATGTTCTCATTTCAGCATAAATCAGATTATGTTAGTGTTCTCATGTCAGCATAAATCAGATTGTGTCAATGTTCTCATGTCAGCATAAATCAGATTGTGTCAATATTCTCATTTCAGCATAAATCAGATTGTGTCAATGTTCTCATTTCAGCATATTGTCGACCTACGTGTCAAAATGGTGGTGTATGTGTTTCTCCAGATCTCTGCCTGTGTAAAAATGGGTACTATGGGTCGAGGTGTCAGAAAGGTAAATAGTTTCATGTATTATTTTTTTTTAAATTTCAGTTTCTCTCACATTGTTATTGTTAATCAGAATTGACCTCGCTGTACTCTGGGCAAACCCATAGGTGCTGAGTCTCCCTCAGCAAATGTCGAAGAGTATGAATGCTAATTGTACCTGTAGCACACTGATTGTACATACGATGGATGCATCCACTCTCACGTCCATTTCTGCTAGTCCCACGTTTGATGCCAAACTCCAGCAGTCTCAGTCACTTTCTCTCACATGCTTTCTTATATTAAATTTGTCTGTCTGTTTCATACCTTATCTATATTTTTATACATTTTGTTTTTGTATTCACCAAAATGTAGTGATGTTTTCTACAGTGTCTAGGTTAGTGTTCTCCTTCCTACTGTTGCTATTCAGCATCATAAGAAGGTTCAGTGTGCTCAATGATTGTTTTAGTAGCAAATACCATTGTCACTGCTTTTATAAGCTTCAGCCACTGTATTGATCATTTTGATTTTCTTTGTCTTTCTCACATGGTGTGTCTTGTTTTAACGTACAAGGCAAATGGGGATTTTTTTTTTTTTTGCTATGAGACCAGTTGTCAGAACCATTTTATTCCATTTCTGTGTATTTAAAATATGGAAGGTGGTCAGGTTTTTCCTTTTTTTTTTTTTTTTTTTGTTAAAGCTGTAAAGTGGTGCTTCTGGTGTTATCTGAAATTTTCAAATAATTGTATTAGGCAGCACCTCTTGTATGTTGTAAGTTTCTACATTTGGGTTTGTTTTTGGATCATGCACTTGAAAACTGGTGTTGGTCGTGTGCATGGGATAACAGTTTCAACCACATATGGGTTATAATTGGGGTATATAGTGATCCCCATTCTATATAGCATATTACATTGTTGTTTTTCTTGTGTGTTGACTCTTCCAGGCTGTAATTTATCTGCCATTTATTGTAAAAGGTAAAGGTAAAGGATCCAGTTACACGCCCATTGAGGCATATTGGGAATATGGTGTTAGGCCCATATTTTCTTGACCGTCGGCAAATTAGGGGTAATGTGGTCAACATCATGCCAGCCGCCTTAACCTTCCCAGAGCCGACCCAGGAGCCGTTTGTGGCCTAAAAAAATCCCACCTCATCTGGGGATCAAACCATAGACCATTGCGCTAGGAAGCCAGTGCACTAACCACTATACTACCGCGGCTCCACATTTATTGTGGCATTGTTTAATATCTATGGTATTTGTAATGTATCTCTTCCATACAATATTGCACTCCCTCGATATTGACATTCTTTTAAATGTATCTACAGGGCGTGTGTTGGTTTTTGAATTGGTAGTTTTTTTTTGTTTTTTTAATTATTGTACTGATATTGCAGGGAAGTTTTTAAAATTATTATTTTTTTTTTTGTTATTTTTTTTTGTTATTCTCATTTGTTTTCTTTACATGACGTCCAGGTTTAAGTTTCATAGCACATCACTGGCATGAGTATAAGGAGTGGTCAAAAGGTTATAAGACTTTGTCCATTTCCAGTTGTGACATGGAAACAGTGACCTGAAAATGATCAGACAGGCAATCAGGCTTGTTTAAAGATGTTTTATTTTGACTGAGGGATACAGTTGGGAGAAACCACTATGAGCTGTGAAGAAAATGCTTTCTGCACCATGACAATGCTGGTTCACGTGCTGTACACGATTTTTTGGTAGAAAAAGCATTTCTCTGTATTTACCAGACCTCATTGCATAATATTTTGTATTTCCGTTTCCAAAAATCAAAATGAAGCTGAATGGAAGAAGATTTGACGACATTCCAGGCATCCATAATGATGAGAAGGAAGAACTCCAGCATTACTTCCAGAAGTGGATGAAACGTTGGGACAGATGCATATCACTTGGAGGAGGTGACTTTGAAGGAGCACTGTGTAGTTCCTTGAGTGTCTTTAAAGAGACTAAGAAAGCCACTGTCCCCTCAGGCATGTCATTCAGGGTGACTAATATGAGCTTGTACATGGGATTGGGAACCACTTGTACATGGGACTGGGAACCACCTCATGTAAAACAAATTTCCACAGACACTACTACTGCAAGAGCATGTGACTGCTTGATACAGGCTTCATAACAATGGGGAACAACTGCAGTGGTGACTCCATAAAGAGCACGAAGGAAAATGATGATGATGAATTTGAAGGGGACAGCACAAGACATGCCGTATGTACACTATTCTTTGGAGCTGTGGTTGGTAGCACAGTGGTTAGTGCACTGGCTTCCTAGCTCAGTGGTCCATGTTTCGATCCCCAGTTAAGGTGGGATTGGGTACCAGAACAACTCTGGGAAGGTTAAGGCAGCCAGCATGATGCTGACCACATCACCCCTAGTGTGCCAATGGTTAAGAAAATATGGGCCTAACACCGTATTCCGGTATGTCTCAATGGACGTGTAACAGGATCTTTTACCGCCTTTACCCATACACTATTTTTTTAGGCATAAGTAAGTCCAAGAAGATTTTGATTTGCTGCTTTGCTGACTGTGTGATATTAAGACATCTGAGTAGTGAAGTTGGTTGGTAGCAAACATGTTGACCTTTTAACACTCATGATCCAAGTTTCTCTCAGAAGTATCCTGTATAACATTGTTTCTGAACCTTTTAGAAGACCCGCACCCCTTTACAGCACCTTATGAAGCCTCGCACCCCTTTACAGCACCTTATGAAGCCTCGCACCCCTTTACAGCACCTTATGAAGCCTCGCACCCCTTTACAGCACCTTATGAAGCCTCGCACCCCTTTACAGCACCTTATGAAGCCTCGCACCCCATTACAGCACCTTATGCAGCCTCACACCCCTTTACAGCACCTTATGAAGCCTCGCAACCCTTTACAGCACCTTATGAAGTATTGCACCACTTTACAGCACCTTATGAAGCCTCGCACCCCTTTACAGCACTTTATGCAGCCTCACACCCCTTTACAGCACCTTATAAAGCCTTGCACCCCTTTACAGCACCTTATGAAGCCTCGCACCCCTTTACAGCACCTTATGAAGTATTGCACCCCTTTACAGCATCTGGAGAACCCTTGCACCCCATTATCTTCTAGCTTGTGAAATATGCCAGAAAAAAGAAAAATGGCAATAAAAGAATGTTTTGTGAGAATGTTATTTTACAACATTTGACTAAGGTTCGGTATCTAACTCACGTTGCCAATGTTCTGTTTTATACAAATACTTCTGTGCATTATATAGTGTTTCTACAATATCTGCATGTCTCGCACCCCTAGAGGGTGGGTCTCGAAACACTGCTTTATTTTTTTTTTTAAATTTGCCAGAATTAGTTAATTTGTTTGACACCCCTTGGGAAGTCTGTAGGAAGACAAGGAGGAAAAAGGCCCACTACTGGTGCCAGTTGTGTTGTAAAGACTGACTTTAGTTAGGTAGTTCATGGGACCAGCAGCCTTTTTAAGTGTAGCTAACTGCTGTAGAAACTACCACTGCAGGAGCACATGAAGTGTGTGACAAGCTTCCTGCATGGTGGCCAACTGCAGGGATGAACTCATGCTGAGGGAATGTTCATTCCCTGTTCTGGCACTAGCAGCGTTTGTTCATTTTAAGTTTGTTTCTGTTCTTTGATCATTGCATGAGGGATACTTTACACCAGGATTTTGTAACCTATTTTTGTGCCATAGACCCCTTTGATTGTCTGGTAAACACTGTGGACCCTTTTGATTGAAAAAGGCAGTGGACCTCTTTGATTGTCTGAAAGGCCATGGAACCCTTTGATTGTCTGAAAAAAGCTATAGACCCCTTTGATTGTCTGATAAAGGCTATGGAACCTTTTGATTGTCTGATAAAGGTTATGGACCCCTTTGATTGTCTGATAAAGGCTATTGACCCCTTTGATTGTCTGATAAAGGCTATTGACCCCTTTGATTGTCTGATAAAGGCTATTGATCCCTTTGATTGTCTGATAAGGGCTATGGACCCCTTTGATTGTCTGATAAAGGCTAGGGAACCTTTTGATTGTCTGATAAAGGCTATTGACCCCTTTGATTGTCTGATAAGGGCTATAGACCCCTTTGATTGTCTGATAAAGGCCATGGAACCCTTTGATTGTCTGATAAAGGCTAGGGAACCTTTTGATTGTCTGATAAAGACTATGGATCCTTTTCATTGTCTGATGAAGGCTGTGGACACCTTCTTGGAAAAAATGTATGTGAAAGCATAATTAAAAATTTGACATGGGACCTCAAGACGCAGCAATAGAGACCGCAGTCAGCGACTCATAGCTTGACTGCCTGCGTCAGGACCAGCGAACCAGAGCTGGTCAAGACCGTACTCCACCTCCACGTGGTGGTCCTGGAAACAGTCTGCAGCAGTGCAGGCTGGCTGAGCGAGTACGGATCGCAATGGGAAGGCAAACCCGGTCCTAAAAAATGCCGTGCAGAAGTCGGATGTGTCGACCGAAAGGTGCAGATATCACAGCTACGTTGGAAACAGACACAACGCAACCACCGTCCTTTTCAGGGCGAACGAAGAAGAAGAAGAAGAAAATTTGACATTTAAAATTTTAGGTTATGTACACAGACCCCCTAGAGTCAATTCACAAACCCTCGGCATCTGTGGCCTAATGGATATAAACGCAGTTTCATAATCCAGATATACCAGGTTCGAAACCCGCTGCAGGCGGTTTGGTAGCAGATCGCTTTGTGTGGATTTTTAACAATGGTATAAGCGCCATACCGTTCAGAAAGCAATGGCAAACTACTGAATGAAAAAAATTGCCTAGAAAAATCACAAACAGCCAATCTTCTTCTTCTTGCGATCGCATCTTTGATGATTACACCGTCAGACGAGTTCTCATGATGAATTCGACTGTTGTTTGAAGTTCCTCTTTAACTCCATATAGCTTTGAATTTAGTGTTGAGTCATTGGGCCAGTATATCTTTCTTAACTGGTCATACAGAGGACAGTCCTGTAGAACATGCTCAGCAGTTTGTTCGTTTAATCCACATGTGCACAGTGGTGAAGCAGACAATCGTAACTTGTGCATGTGTTTATTCAGTTTGTTATGCCCTGTCCTGAGTCAAAAAATAGTTATCTGTCCCTGCCGGTCGAGAGTGTGATAGTCGTCTTTGGGTTGGTTCTGTTCTCTTCTTATAGTCTGGATAGCTCTCTTTTTCTCAAAGTATGTGACTTCATTATCTTCTTGTTCACATTCTCCTCCCTTTTTTGCAAGTTTATCTGCCTTTTCATTTCCGGGTACACCACAATGAGATGGTACCCNCTGAAGTATGGTTCTCTTTTTGGCAGCTACCTTGTTTAGTTCATTTCTCAGATGCGGGAGTTTACCACCCTTGAGAGCTTGCAGGACAGACAGTGCATCTGTGAGGATGACTACCTGGTGGCAGTCAGAGTTGGTGTTATAAATCATATTTGCAGCTTGCTCTAGAGCTTGAACCTCAGCTGTATAGTTGGAACAGAATTTACCAGTGGGAATGTGCCTAGTCTCATAGTGGTTGTCAGGATATGAGATAAAGATACCGGCACCTCCATTCCTAACAGCATTAGTTGCTGATCCATCTGTATAGGCATGTATCCATGATTGATCGGGATAGCTTTCTTGGATCATACTCAATGTAGCAGTTCGTTTTTGCAGATCATTATACTCACATCCACTTGTGAGACCACTGACCGACGTATTAATTTGGAGGGCACTGCTGGCCTGCTCCCATGGTACAGGGTATAGGGTGGGCTTCAGTGGTGTTGTCTTCATAGATAGGTCTTCTTGATGCTGTCTTATAAGTCTTTTTCCCCGATGCACAAAGCTGCTACGCTTTAGACGTCCCAATGCCAGATCATCTAGTCTTGCCTTCATTGGGTGCGTTGGCATACTGTTGTACTTTTCCATCTGGATCATGGTCTTTGTGTCTCTTCTATGGGACAATGTCTGTAATCCAGCAACCTTCTGCATCTCTGTTATTGGTGTAGTTTTCATGGCTCCTGTAATGAGCCTGAGAGCTTGATTTTGCACCTTGTCCAAGGACTGCAGATGTGAGTTAGCAGCTGATGACCATGCTGCTGAGCTAAACTCTAAGTGTGGTCTTATTACTCCACTATAAATCTTCTTTAGATTTCGTTCATTTGCTCCCCAGTTGGTACCTGCCAATTTTCTGAGTATGCCTAGTCGTCTTCGGGCCTTTCCTTCTGCATTTTCAATATGCTTATTCCATGTAAGCCTTTGGTCAAATGTCACCCCCAGATAGGTGGGGTAGCTTTCTTCCTTGATAACGGTTGTCCCTAGGTGTATGTTAGCTGATTTGTCCTTGGGGGCGAGGGAGAACAGTGTTGTGGAGGTTTTGTCTGTGTTTATTGTGATAAGCCATTTCTCTGCCCATGACACTAGCATGTCTGCTGCCCGCTGCATTCTATAATTTGCTGTGGTGACATTTTCATCAGCGCACCAGAGTACTAGGTCATCTGCATATAAGGCAGCTTTCACTCCTGCAGGGAGATCTTTCACCAGGTCATTGATGTAAACAAGGAAGAGTGTAGGGGAAATTACTCCTCCTTGAGGTACCCCCTGATGGAGCAACACTTTTCTGCTCTGCAGACCGTCAAGAGTGACTCTAGTTCTCCTGTTATGCAAGTATGACTGGATCCATTTCATCATGTTGCCTTGGATTCCACCTCTCCCAAGTTTTGCAATGAGGCCATCTTTCCACACCCTGTCAAAGGCCTGCTTGAAGTCGACCCAGATCGTTAGGACCTTTTTCTTCTCCTGAAAGGCATCTTCTATTGCTTGAGACAAGTAAGTAACTTGGTCTTCTATACTGTAGCATTCTCTAAATCCAGCTTGTTCCGGCACCAGGATCTGCTCAGACTCTAAATACCATTTCAATCTGTGGTTGACTATTCGCTCCATAGTCTTCCCAACACAGCTTGTGAGACTGATTGGCCGGTAACTTGCAGCCTCGGTCTTACATTTCCCTTTCTTTAGTATGGGTATTGTGATGGCTTCTCTCCATACTTGGGGTACCGTTCCTTTCAACCAGCTGTGGTTGAATATCTCAAGCAGTTTTGTCTTTGCTGCTGAGCTCAGATTTACTAGCATTTCGTTGCTGATTTTGTCTGGGCCGGGTGACTTTTGAAACTTAAGCTTGGAAATAGCCTTCTGTAGTTCTCCTAGTGTGATGGGTTCCCTCATTGGGGCAGGAGTATCTGTCTGTCCCATGGTTGCCAGTATTTCTTTTCTTATCTCTCTCTGATGGTCTATGTTAATGGGTAAGTTGCTTTCTGAACTGTATCTTCTAGCAAACAAGTCTGCAGCTTGTTTTCCTCTGAAAAGTTTGCCACCTTCATCCAATGTGATAGTCTGCCTTGGTGAGGAACACTCTTCATTTAGAGACTTGACTAATCTCCAAAGTTTCCTGCCGTCTTTCTCAAGGTTCAGCGATGCCGTTTTAGTTCTCCAGCTTTTCCGTTTTTCTTCTAGCTTTGTTCTCTGAAACTCTGCTACAGCCTTTTTCCATTTGTTGTGAGTTTCAAGTGAAGGCTGAGACTCTGCGTTCTTTCTAGCCTTGTCCATAGCTTCCTGACGTTCTTGGAGTGTGCTGGACCAGTATGGTATGTAGTTACGCCGGCATCCTTTGGGAATGGTTTCTTTTGCAGCTTGTAGTATGCATCTGTTGAAGTCTTTTACCACTTCATTAATATCTCGGTTCTGTACCTTGAGGGTAGACAGCAGCGTGTTCACCTGATGCCTGAATAAACCCCAGTTGGCTTTTTTGTAGTTCCATCTTGTAATGGCTGGGCCTGTACTGAGAGTTGCACTCTGGACAGTAAGAAAGATTGGGCGATGGTCGCTTCCCCCTAGTTGATCTCCTACTTCTCTACTAATAGATCCAGCTATATCTGGTGTGGAGAAGGCAAGATCTGGTGTTGAAGTTGTGTGCCATCCTCTGGAGTAGAAGGTAGGAGTATCTGTGGCATTATTGACTAGGATTAGGGAGTGATCATCTTGCCAAGTTTCAACCTCTTCACCTCTGTGATCCAGATGGTTATAGCCCCAGCTCTGGGAGTGGCTATTAAAGTCTCCAACTGCTATAAAGTTGGTGGCTGGTACCTGTATAGAGCTGAGACTCAGAGGTTTGTTGTTCGGACAGTAATAGTTCAGGAGTTCTATTTCCATCTTGTCTACCTTTATCTGCAGCAGCTGATATTCTGCTCCATCCATGAAGGTTTTCCTTTCGTGTGCAGGAATGTTATTCCTTACAAGAGTAAGTACTCCTCCTTTTCGTCTATCTTTTCTGTCGGATCTGAAGCATTGATATCCCCTTATTTTAAAGGTTTGATCTGCTTTCAAGTGAGTCTCTTGGATACAGCAAACACTGACTTGCTTCTCATACAAGATGTTTTCCAGCTCTGTCTTTTTGCTGTATCCAGCCTGCTTGCTGTTCACTCCCTCTGCATTCCAGTGCATTATGACAAGTGGCACTCTGGGTTTCTCTTTTTCTGTTTTGTTTTGGTCAGTAGTTCTCCTCCGCCGTCTGCTGACTCCACAAGACGGTCTAGAGGGTCCTCCAGTAGCTGAGGGTGGGCTCTGTCGAGGCTCAGAGCCCGGCACTGCACCTGCCTGGTGGAGCTCCACAGGGCGAGCACCAGAACGAGATTTATTTGACGGTGTACTCTCCATAGAAAAAAAAAAAGCGAGTTGCATGATACTGTGGTTTCCGGTGCGCCTTCTGGCCCAGTATCTACGACTTTAGCACCTGCTCAACGGGAGAGTGGGCTCATCCCTAATCTGTTTATGTTCCCAGTAGTAGACTATTCGCAAGCAGCCTGGGGGTGTCACTGCTCTGCGCGGACCTTGTTTACCGAGGCGGCGTCCGAGCTCGTATGGTGAAAATATGGTTGCGTTATCTTCAAAATAGCCCTGTCTTTCCCGTGGCTTTTCTGCCATCCTGCAACTTTGAGTTAGGGAGTTCTGAGCTCCAGTCTCTTTCCCAGGCGTTTTATCCTGGCCTGGCACGCATACAGAGGACCCCACTTCTGGTTCTAAGTTAGCAGTTGGGGATAGGTGGGGTAGCACACTGTGCATTCCCCGTCATCCAGGGGGGCTCTCCAACTATGCAGAGCTTGCACAATGCTGTGCTCTGGTTTTGGGCTCTCCCAAGGAATCCTCACGTCCTGCACAGAGCCACTTCCAGATACCCACCACCTGCCAACCCTCCATTGTAGAAATCTCCTGCATGCGGCCATCCAGTCAAGAGCCAGTATTAAGTCTGGTGCCCAAGTGATCCCCCCAAGCTCAGTGTGCAATGCTGGGTTCTCATCATGCTGCAACACAGGGGGGATTGTGATGCTCAGCCATCTCTCTCAATTCTGCACCGATAAGTGACATCGGGGACTTAACTGTGCCTCAGTGCTGGGAGGCCCCGTTTCCGGGTACACCACACACAGCCAATTGAGGCAACGGTCGCCGTGGGCGTGATAGACGACAAACAGTGAAGAATGAGGCAAGAAAGCATTTAACCCATGAAGTGGGGGTGGATTGGTGCAGACCAGAGCATGTACCACTCGCCGGTGGGTTCTGCATCTACACCTATAGGGTTCCACCCACTCCTCAGCCCATTTAGTCTGGCCCCTCACCCAGGACCTGTCCGGCTTGGGTGACCCTGCCAGGAGTAAAACTCCCGCCGGCATAGCTCCCGGGATCATTGGGGCGCTCAAGCTCTCCAACCACGGCAAGGTAGGCTTACATGTGGAGAGACAAACAGCCAATAAAAGCTGGGGTTGATTGCCACGTCCTGTAAAGGATAAGCAACTAACTTTTTTTTTTCAAGGGGTCCATGGACCATGTGTTAAGAAACCCTGCTGTACACTGAATTATATATTAATATGTGTTATTGGAATAGTTCTCGTTTACAAAAAACAATATCGAATGTAAACTTATTTTTCAGTAAAATGTCAAATATCATGTCAGAATGGTGGATCCTGTGTACCTCCAAGCAAATGTGAGTGTCCTCCCCTGTATTATGGCAGACGTTGCCAGAGAGGTAAAAAGTTTTACTGCTTTCAACATCATTATCATCATTATTTTCCTTTTCATTCCTAATGGAGCATGGAGCCACCACAGCAGTAGGGGGGGGGGGGGGGGGGTTCTGTAACAATTTGTTTGACATGATGAGGTTGCCAGTCTTATGCACAACCTTATATTAGTAGCCTCTTACAACATGCCTGAGGGTAGTGTGTATATTTTCACACTGTTTGTATTTTGAGCCACATTGTTATTAAGAATTAATCTTAAAGTAGAGAAGTAAAACAAAAATTGTTGAAGAACAATAGAACAATGTGGATTGTTAGAGGCAAAGGAAAACAAATTAATAAAATCTGCAACTCAAGAGAGCCTTAGAAGTACAAACAGAATCCAAACTTAGCTTTGTAGATTTCAGGGAGGTAATTGACAGAGCAAAACATGAGAACTGAAATAGCATTATTTCAGGTTATGAATTCATAAGTTTATATATACTGTTCAAAAAAAGAAACGCATAGCTACTGAAGGCACACACATAGCCATAATTTTGACATTCAATAACTTTTTTAATTTAACGAGTTAATTGTTCAAATTGCACACACGAATACCTTAGGGTTCAACCAATCAATTGACAGTTGTTTTGCATCTGGGTCACGAGAGTTTTTTGGCGTACGGGCTTTCCCGTTAGTAGGGTGTGTGGCCTCCTCTTGCATCGATCAGCGACTGGCATCTCCTGGGCATGGATGCGATCAGACGTCTGATGTGGGCCTGTGGGATGGCTGCCCACTCTTCCTGGAGTGCCTGGAACAGATCACGACGATTGGCTGGAGCAACGTCTCGGCAACAAACACGTCTATGCAGCTCATCCCACAGGTGCTCAATCGGACTCATGTCTGGAGACAGGGATGGCCAGGGAAGGGTGAGAATGTTGTTGGCAGTCAGGAACTGCGTGGTCAACCGTGCACAATGGTGCCTGGCATTGTCCTGTTGAAACACAGACCTTTGGGCAGACAAAAGTGGAAGGACTTGGGGTCGAAGGATTTCATTGACATATCGTTGCGCATTCAAGCCTCCTTCAGTGTGCACCAATTGACTCCTTCCGTTGTAACTGATCATTCCCCACACCATTGCACCTCCACTACCGTGCGGCGAAGCTTCATCAACGCAATTTTGGGCAAAATGTTCATTTCGCCTACGGTAGACCCTACGCCATCTATCATGACGCTGCAACGAAAAGAAAGATTCGTCACTAAACCAGACACGTCTCCATTGATTGTCAGCTGCCCAGGGACGATGCTGGTTGGCCCAAATAAGTCGATGATGGCGACACGTAAGGACAGGTCCTCGGTGAGGTCTAAGTGCCCAAAGTCCAGCGTCATGCAGTCTATTCCGGACAGTTTGATCAGACACATGACGTCCTGCAGGCAATGACTGGGCAGTTGAGGAAGCTG
Source organism: Oreohelix idahoensis (assembly GCA_024509875.1). Lineage (NCBI taxonomy): Eukaryota > Metazoa > Mollusca > Gastropoda > Stylommatophora > Oreohelicidae > Oreohelix > Oreohelix idahoensis. Next base: position 20,881 of record JAMPIV010016411.1, read on the forward strand.
TTGTAAACCTGTCTCTGAGGTGACGAAGCTGAATAAAGCGATTATCCGCTGCTGTTGTCACTCTGGGTCGTCCACTGTGATGCCGGTCTTCAACTGAGCCAGTGGCTTGGAACCGGTGCCAAAGTCGACTGATGGTACTCTGATGCACGTTTAGATGCCTGGCAACCTGACTTTGACTTTCGCCTGCATGCAGTCGGCCAATAGCAATGTTCCTTAAATTTATCGATAGAGACGCCATAAATGTCTGCTTGAAAATGAACTGAATTTTTTTGTGTGTAGCTTTATCCATTTATAGGGTTTCAGTTGTGTAGTCAGTGAATAGTGTTCACCCCAGATTTTGTTGCTTTCACGTGCGCGCAACATGAGCTGTGGTCAAAAATTGCGCCATAAACACTATTGACCACTGCATTGTAACGATTACAAAAACGAACGCAATTCAGATCAAAACGTGCATTTGACACTGTAAAGAACATTTGAGGCTGGTTTTTATATACCCTAGCACCAAATGTTACTTCTTCTTCTTCGATCCTTAACCACCGACCGTCAAAGCAGTCAGTGGCCATCACGCCTAGTGGCGTCTTTTAGGGCAACAACAAATTGATTCCACTTTGCACGGTCGGTGGCCATCCTTCGTACAGTGCCCCAACTCTGGTTCATTCTTTGCATCTCAGCCTCCACAGTCCTCCGCCAAGTTGTTTTTGGTCGGCCTCTATTTCTGCCGTGACCTGTCTTAGTTTACCTGTCTCGTACATTGTCCTGACATTCCAAAATCCTATTCTTGTATCCTGTTTTGCGGTCAGGACATCCGTTTTCATGTCAGTGGCTTCCTTTCGGCTTTCACCACTGACAGTCATACGAGCCACAGACTCCGAATGTCCATCCCGCAGCAAAGTTTGTTCATTTGATGTTGTTTCCGTAACTTCATTATTTTTTTTACATAGACAGGGGTGTCAGCCTTATGCTAAAACCCCCAACCTGGAGGACCAGGGTACCAGCTTTTGTCTGACCCCTACCCACACAGACCAGTCCAGCTTGGTTGAACCTACCAGGAGTAAAACTCCCACTGGCATAGCTCTGGGGATTGTCAGGGTACGCAAGCTGCCATACCGCTACAAGGTATAGGTACCATTGATGGCAGAAATGTTACTTACAAACTCATAAAAACGCGCCCTCGGATAGCTATGCGTTTCTTTTTTTGAACAGTATATATATATAGCAGTATATCCAAAAGGGGTTCAAGGGTTATGTGGTGCAGCAAAATGTTTATTTTACTTATCAGTACTGTTTTTTTAACTTCAGGAAACAATTAAAATTAAATATATGAGTATGATGTGCTGTAGAAATGTACTTATTTACTTACTTAGTCATTTCTCTTCTACCGTGCGGTGTAGAGGTTTTGAAGAGAGAGTGCCATACTATCCTATCAGCTGTCTTCCTCTTGGCCTGGTTCCAATCTAGTCCTCGGTCCTTCAGAGATTGTCTAATGTTGTCCTCCCAGAGGACTGTGGGTCGTCCTGGAGGTCTGGATCCCTGGCTCTTAGTTTCCCATACTTGCTGTGGTAGCCAATCTTCTCCCATTCTGCAGATGTGGCCAAACCATCTTAGTTGGGACTGTTCTACTTGGGTCTGGGTTTTGAGGCCTTGCCATATCATCTGGTTGTGGACCATGTCTCTTCTTGTTACTTCAACCACCTTCCTCAGACACCTCATTTCTGAGGTTTGGAGCTGGCATTTGTGGGTTGTAGTCATTGCCCATGACTCGCATCCACATGTCAAGACTGGAATATAGGTGGAGCAGTATACTTCTCTTTGAGGAATCCTCGATTTATTGCCGGAAAAAGTCTCCCACCTGCTGCTCTTCGGGAGCCAACTCTTCTTTGATACCTCCCTTCCAGTCTGTAACACGTTTATTTACAAGTGTGTGTTTCATTGCCTTTATAGCAGACTAGTAGGATAGTTAGCATTAAAAAATGTGCTGTCTTCACTGGTTAACATGCTTACTTTAATTTCAGACTGGTACAAATCCCCCATATTAAGCGAGTTCTGTTTATCCTGACTGCACTGTGTATATATGTGTATGTGTGTGCGTGTATAACTGAATAGCTTATATAATATATGTGCTGGTGCATATAAAATGTTATTAAAGCTGCCCCAAATTATCTTTTCCCGTGAGACATATGCCAGTAAGACTAAACTCTCATTAAGGGTACACAATCATTGTAAGTGTGGGAAACACTGATGTATAAAATAAAAGCTAACAACAGAATATATCGGCTCAGCCAAAGAAGCAGACTGCTAGCAAGGCATTTTTCAACTTTGTTGAAAGATTATAACACCCTGTGTTGTTCCAGGTGTTCTCTAGAAGACGAAGAAAGAAAAGGAATACTGTGTCCTCAGGCATGTCATACAAGGCAGTTAATACGAGGTTGGCAACCTCATCATGTAAAACTAATTGTCACAGACACCACCGCTGCAAAAGTATGCGACTGCTTGGTGTAGGCTTCCTGCAAGGGGACCAGCTGCACTGGTATCTCCATGCTCCGTAAGGAACATAAAGGAAAATGATCATGTTGATGAAAGATTAATAGCAAATGGCAGTTGAAAAGTTCTTCAGATAGTTTTAGCTGTATGAAAATGAACTGAAGAAGTGTAATTTATCAAGACAGATCTGTGCTAGGGTAATGCAGCAAACATGTAGTGAGTGATTGCTGGCCTGATTCTATTTAAATTGTCAATCCGTACCCTTTAGCTCCCCAAGGAGCATAGGCATTCAACAAACCATTACTTTACTTTTAGCTCCTTATGGAACATTGTGCTGCTTCAGCATCCAGTTCCCTTGGAGGAAGCATGTACCACTCTTTGACTGTGGAACAACGCTCAGAGCGTTGTTCAGATTTGACACCTGTGCCAAAACAACTCTGAGCGTTGTTTTCAGTCTATCACGAATTTAAATTACAGCACAGGGTGGAAAATAATTGCGGAGTCAAAGAGTTAACGTGCTTTTGCAATGGTAGCTTCTATAGCAAGATGAGGTTGCCAGCCCCATACATGACTTTGTATTATTGTGACTTATGACTTGCCTGAGGGAGCAGTTGTGCTATTCTTGCTTTGTCTTCTCAGAGAGCGGCAGGAAATACTTGGGACAGTCAGTTTATGTTGGTGCAGATTTGAATGACTGGCACAGAGAGCCCCAGGAAATACTTGGGACAGTCAGTTCATGTTGGTGCAGATTTGAATGACTGGCACAGAGAGCCCCAGGAAATACTTGGGACAGTCAGTTCATGTTGGTGCAGATTTGAATGACTGGCACAGAGAGCCCCAGGAAATACTTGGGACAGTCAGTTCATGTTGGTGCAGATTTGAATGACTGGCACAGAGAGCCGCAGGAAATACTTGGGACAGTCAGTTTATGTTGGTGCAGATTTGAATGACTGGCACAGAGAGCCGCAGGAAATACTTGGGACAGTCAGTTCATGTTGGTGCAGATTTGAATGACTGGCACAGAGAGCCGCAGGAAATACTTGGGACAGTCAGTTTATGTTGGTGCAGATTTGAATGACTGGCACAGAGAGCCGCAGGAAATACTTGGGACACTCAGTTTATGTTGGTGCAGATTTGAATGACTGGCACAGAGAGCCCCAGGAAATACTTGGGACAGTCAGTTTATGTTGATACAGATTTGAATGACTGGCACAGAGAGCCCCAGGAAATACATGGGACAGTCAATTTATGTTGATACAGATTTGAATGACTGGCACAGAGAGCCCCAGGAAATACTTGGGACAGTCAGTTTATGTTGATACAGATTTGAATGACTGGCACAGAGAGCCCCAGGAAATACATGGGACAGTCAGTTTATGTTGATACAGATTTGAATGACTGGCACAGAAAGCCCCAGGAAATACTTGGGACAGTCAGTTTATGTTGGTGCAGATTTGAATGACTGGCATCTCAAATTTGTTTTCCCTATGTTGTATTAATTTCAGAAAAATGTCGGATCACATGTTTAAATGGTGGTCGTTGTCACAAAAACCAGTGTCACTGTCCATTTGGCTTCACTGGCAGAAGGTGTGAGAGAAGGTAAGCCTTAGATTGATAAAAGGATAAGTATTTACAGGTTAATATTTTAAAGTGTAACATAACACCTTACTGAAGACCATAATAGAAGGAAGAGATGAAGGCAAACGTGCAAGAGGAAGACTGCGCCATAAGTGGGAAGAGATGGACGTGAAAGAGTATCAGAGTGCACCATCAAGACGAGATGGTAGATGTTGGAAATCCATTGCAGCTGCCCTTCGATGTGGAGATGGCAGCAGCTGATGATGATGATTTTAAAGCTCTGGTCAAGTGATAACAATTGCTCTGATGCATGTTTTACTAACATGCATGACAAGTGAATGTCCATTTTCTGTTCGTGACTTAGGAAAGTTAATTGACTAGTTTAATTATATACTGAGAATATCTCAGTCATTTGTAATGTGTTGATTGACTCATAATCCAAGTCATGTTAAGATCAAACACTTGTCCGGCCTACATGACAAACCATTATTTGACAAATATTATTATTTCTTCTTTCTTCTTCCTCCTTCGTCCTGAAAAGGACGGTGGTTGCGTTGTGTCTGTTTACGCCTAAGCTGTGATATTTGCACCTTTCGGTCGACACATCCGACTTCTGCACGGCATTTTTTAGGACCGGGTTTGCCTTCCCATTGCGATCCACACTCGCTCAGCCAGACTGCACTGCTGCAGACTGTTTCCAGGACCACCACGTGGAGGTGGAGTGCGGTCTTGACCAGCTCTGATTCGCTGGTCCTGACGCAGGCATTCTTTTTTTTTTTTTTTTTTTATGTAAAACTTTTGCCTCGTTTTGGCGAGGCGCGTCCCGTTCAACCTAGTCGGTTATATTAGGGCGCATGTCCAAATATAAAAGACCTTTAGGTCTGGGAATTATATTTACGCAGGCATTCAAGCTATGAGTCGCTGACTGCGTTCTCTATTGCTGCGTCTTTGGGTCCCATATTATTATTTAAAAGTTGACAACCTAACATTCTGACCCATATGTAAATTGACATATTTATTGATTCATTTTCTAGTACATGTGTGTATGAGCAGTACCTTATCCCATACAAGCGCACATACAGAAAGGTTATACGTGAAGACTTTCCATTCCCCTGTGAGACGTGGACTTATCATACATGCGTTACTACTAGGTAAGTTGAAGAATAATTAATGATCAAAGGAAAGACAAGTAGAATATTTTATAATGAGTGTTCAGATAGAAAAAGAATATGATAGGAAGCTCAGTAAATGGGTAAAGGTTCTCTTTAGACTTCTATATTATAGAGTGACGTCCCCTTGCATACGTACCAAAGATGAAAAAGCCTGAACAAAAGTCCGAAAAACCTGTACACAAATTTAAAAAAAACCATACTTCTTCTTCTTCTTCCTCGTTCGCCTTCAGACTTCCACATTTATGACTCTAATAAAGGCAGTAGTCAACCCAAGGCTCCCAACATCTCCAAACAGTTTTTCGTTGACAGAAGTGGGTTGTTGCCATATGCTACTCCGTTCATTACTGTAGGTTGGGCAGTATTGCAGCAGGTGTTCGACTGTCATTGGGCTGGTACCGCAGGTGCAGAGATCTGTAGCACCAATTTTGTATTTGTGGTACAGATGGTATCTCAATCTGTTGTGACCAGTGCGCAGCCGAAAAATGATGACCTGTTCTTTTCTGGATAGTTGATGATATGCGTCATTTTTCAAATGTCCCGGGTGCTCTCTTTCCCATTTGGACTTGAATGTAGCCCTTATAGTAGTCTTTGCCATTGCGTAAGTTGTCTCTATATCATTTTGTTGTAAGGCACCTCCTTCCTTAGCAAGTCTATCTGCCTCATTTCCTGGTATGTTGCAATGGGCTGGTATCCATACAAAGACCATTTGTTCTTTGAGAACATAAAAGACCATATTTTTTTTTCGCCCATGCTTTCACATAAGTTCTTGTTTACTACTTTGTTCTTGTTTGTATTGAGCCCATTTGGTACAATTCTTCACATATCATGTAATAGGATATTCACTACGGTGCGCTACAACAGGAGGAAATCTGATCATCATAAAGATTCCCTCTGTCGGTCTTGTGTTTTAGCCCTGTAATAGTAACATCCTTTACACTTGAGGAGGGGTTGATCCATGCTGCCACCTGTAGGCAATTGTTAAAGTAACCGTCATGTTGTATATAAATTACTGTCATAAATTCCATAGCCCGTTGCGATTGCTCCACAGCCAACACGTTACCCTTTCAGCAAGTTCATCGAGCCTTTTATTAAGTTTCCTTGTTCTTGGTTGTCCTTTCACATTCAATAGTTTCAGCAGATTATACACTGATGCAGCCAATAGACCTCTTGAACCTACCTCCACAGCTATGACTTTTGCTGTGAACCTGTCGTGTCTCAAGTCCATGACTAGATAAACTAGATCTAGAGTGTGTTTAGGTCCAGGGTTTCCTACTAAGTCATAAATTTTAACAGAAGTAAGCTATGTTGACTACCTCCTTCATTTGATCTGTCATCAATATTATACTTCTTTCACTAAATTCATTTTCGACAGTATCACTGTCAATCTAAATAAGGCCCCTATTCAATATCCACATCTGATTCGTCATCATCCTGATCGAATACTGAGTCACCTCTCAGCTCCCAGAGTAAAGATTCCACCACCCGGAAAGCCATGACTTAAAAAAAATCAAAATATCGATCAATTCAAGAAAAAATTAAAGAAAACTGAAGCTTTACATGTACCAGAAATCTATTTATAACTCGTCTTGTTAAATACTGAAACATTGTTGCTATAGGGCAACAATGGACAACACTGTTTAATTTCATGCATTTTGGACAGGATGTAAGACTTTGCGCTCTGGCATTTTTGGGCGAATGAAACTGTATAGGGTGAAATTATTGTGCGAAAAACCTGTACAGAAATTATATTCAGCTGTACAAATCTGACAACTGAAATAATCTGTACAGAATACAGGCAACCTTTACAAGCTGACATGTATGCCTTGTAATGCTGACACTTGCCTGTAATACATAACCCAGACAAATATTACAATGGGATGTCACTCTATAATGTAAAAGTCTAAAGTGTACCTTTACCAGTCAATGTAGTCGACAAAATATTGGCTGCCATTGAGAGTGGTAAAATGCATTTTAAAGTGAAAAACTGGTAAGCCCTTATGAAGTAAAGGGAAATTATTCATCTTTCTGTACATAATTCAAATAATGTCCCCTTTGGGATAATTACACAGAAATCCTAGAACATTAAAAACTAAATTAAAAAATAAAACAAGGTAAAGGTAACCCCATAACAAATCCTGCTGTAAGGGAGTAAAGTGTTAGAGACCAGTATACTATGTCTCAACTTTATGAGTTGAGGTGACCCGTTCCTTCCTTGCTGCCTTTACCTTCCTAAATAAAGAGGAGAATCAAGTACCATATGGGTAAACTGAAGCACTTTGTTACCAAGTATTGGATCCAAAACCCTGTAACTTTGTTGCAAGATGTCTAACCCCTCTGTCAGATCTTCACAAACTTAATAGGGACAATAAAGAATTTTTTTTAGCTCACAGGTTTTGTTAGTTTCCCTTGATAATCATCATCAGAATTTCCCTTTGATGGAGCCACCACAGCAGCTAGCCTGCACAGAAAACATGAACTAAAGCATTCATATGCTGTTGCAGTGGTCATTTGTGTAGCTATATTTTAACAGGATGAGATTGCCAATTTATGCACAACTCCATATTAGTTACATGTTACAACAACTCTGAGGGAGGTGTTGTCTTTTTTAATCTTCATCTCCTCAGAAAACCCCTGGTATGCTTTTAGTATTTAAGTAATCTTATTTTTTTCACATTAGTGTAAATAGGCAGAAGCAGATTGTTTGGTTATGTGTGAAAGTTTCTGTTTATTTAACTTTAATTTCACACATGATTGGTGTATGATTAAGTTATACTTTCTACTTTTAATGGATTATTTGTGTAATCATCATCATCATCTCTGCAGCGAAAGTATGCAGCAGTGGTTCTCCAACACCTTCTGTCTTCACGTCTGGATGATGCACTGGGATAGACTCTTTCATGTCCATCTGTTGATATGTTATCTTCCCACTTATAGCGCTGTCTTCCCCTTGCACATTTGCCTTAAACTCTTCCTTCTGTTATGGTCTTCTGCAAGGTGTTAAGTCTTTTTATATGGCTAAAATATTTTAGCTGCCTAATTTTGATCTCCTACATTAATATTTGTGTAATACAGACCTTCTATTAATTTAAAACTCTTAATTTAACCACTTTATTACTGCTTTCTGATTTCAGGTTAAAATATGTACTCATAACCAAATTAATATGTTATCATTGAAGCAATTAATGTATATTTAATGCTGAAGTATTGTATATAGAAATAGTTGACGTATTTAAAACGACACAGATGTACTTTTTTGAAAATTCCTTATGTGTTATGTATCAGTTTCTTGTTCCTTGCCATATTTGTATCACACCTCTTTGAATATCATGTTGTTGATGTGTTTCTGAATGTGCTTTTATGAGAGGAAGAATGTATTGTATTCTGTCATCTTCACCAGTCAGCTCCCCAAGGAGCATAGGCCTTAAACAAACTTATGCCAAGTCACCCTGCCGTCAGCTCAAGGTCTTTCCATGGCTTCTTCATGTCTGTCCTCAGTTCTCTTCTACATGTGTTCCTTCGTTTCCCTCTACCTCTCTTACCCTGGGGGTATCCAGAACAAGGACTGCCTGGTAATGCTAGCAATAGGATTCTGTAGCATATAGGTACTTTTCGAGAAAATATGTTGCCCTTATAAATCACATCACCCCCATATCTTTCTAATGGGGTACTCTTTACTATATTTGCAGCATTGAATTTTGTTGTGATTTACATTTGGGTCTTCTTCTTCAATTGTAATCCCTGTTTTCTGCCACACAGTCACGTTTATTTCTCTTTTGGTGACTATGTTACATAATTATTTCTTTTTCTGATCTCCCACCTTGTTCTTGTACATTTTAGCTTTGATGAACTTATATTTGGTATCTCTGGTGGATTCTTCTATTGAGAATGACAGGTAATCTGAACACTTCAGTTTGAGAAATTTGGTTAACGATAAATTCTACTAGGTTGGAACTTGGCTATACACAGAGAATTGTGGTCAGAATGTTTAGTCACCTATACTTGTTAAGAACATGTCAAATATTGTCAGTGTTGAGATCGATTTTAAATATATATATACAAGGGGATTGACATACGTCTTAGGCCTGACCATGAAGGACATGTCACAGAGATCTGAAATTTTGTATAGTGTTTATTCCTTTTCAATATAGCCACCGTCTGAATTGACACACTTCTGTCATCTCTGCTTGACCTTGAAAAGACCTTGGGAGTAGAACACCCTATTTTTCAAACTAAACCAGTCATCACATGCCAGTATAACCTCTTCATCGCTGTCAAAATGATTTCCTTTTAGCTGTTTTTTAAGATTTGGAAATATAAAAAATGTAGGTGTTTTTCCCTGAAACATCAGAAATGTTATCACAGCTCTGGCCTCCTTCTTTTCCATTGTTTTGTCAAATCTTTGGAGCAGCAGATCCGGTCAATAGGGTACATTGCGCCGAAGAAACAAACGCGTACTTCACACATTCATTGTAAATATGATGAACTTTAAATGTGCCAAGTTTCATCTTCCTCCTGTGACTCCTTCATGGTCAGGCCCAAGACTTATGTCAATCCCCTTGTATTTAGTATGCACATGCCAAGTCCTCCTGTCACGTGCCATCAGCTCAAGGACTTTCAATGCCTTCCTTATCATTCCTGTCTCCAGTTCTCTTCTCCGTGTACATTTTGTTCTATCTCTACGTCTCTTACCCTGGGGATTCCAGATCTAAGACTGCCTGCGACTGCTGTCAACAGGATTTTTCAATGTGTCTGCCTGCGACTGCTGTCAACAGGATTTTTCAATGTGTATCCAGTCCATCACTAGCCTATGTATATTTTGAAAATGTTTTTGGGCTGTAGAATCAGATTAATGATAAATGAATAAACCTAGCAAACATCATCGTTCATTGTTGACTGTCACATGACATCTATCTGTCTTATAAAGCTGCCATTCTGTCTCACGCTTATCTCATCACAATACAGTTTCTCCCTCAACAACTGGGTTGGAGAAGACTATGCTGTCACCATGCTCCGCCCATGGAGCAGCCGACTGTCTTGGAGTCCTCCCCACATGAGCACATATCCAGTTTTTAGTTTGTTAGTAATCATCTGAATTGCTTGGCTTGAATTTGTTGAAAGCCTATGCTCCTTTGGAACTGAATGACAGTAAATCATATAAGTTGTTTTCATCCATTTCAAGGAACAGGTGTTAAAAATTCATTACCATTATTTGGATGCTTGAACTTTTCTGGTTTATTTTGTAGTTCCCTTTGTTATTGTCATTGACAAATGTGCATACAAATGTTGGAAGCTGCTCTGCCTTATTTTTTTTTTCATTAAATAACGAATATACATATCAATAATAAAGCAAGACAAATTGTGATTTTGTTTTATTTGTCAGCCTTTTCGGAAGTCAGTGTGTGGTGAGGGGGTATGATGTTATAAACAGATGACAAGAGCTCGTACTCACGACTTAAATGACAAAACTGAAGTCTGATGATCGATCCCTGACTTATAACAAATATTGACCAGCAGAGTCTGCGATATACAATATTGTTCATGACACTGGATCAGATTCCAAAGAAACTTGCATACTGTTTCTAATTGTATTCAATATAACATACTGTGTACGTTTATTCTCATTAAATCCAAATTGATTTTCAATGTATCTAGGACTCAAGATAATTCAGTCTGTTGGTACACTAGGTCCGGGATAATTTGTCCTCAGTATATAAACTAAAATATGCATGGAGGCATGTCTGGAGTCTTTATATGACCACCAGATAAGCACAATGCTACAATATACATGTGGAAGTGAACCTCTGTCTGTGAGGCTAATTACACCCTCATTGACTCTTGAAATCATCCACATACTTCCAGGGATTCCCCCTGTGGTGAAATTTGTTGAGAACCCAGCATTCACACACTAAGCTTGGAGAAGTCACTTGAGCCCCAGATGTGATTCCTTGGCTTTGACCTGGTTGACTGCATGCAGGAAGATCTCACTATGGACCCAGTGATAAGCAGGGGGAGCTGAAACGTGGCTCTGTGCAGGACATGCAAATTCCTTGGGAGAGCCCAGAACCAGAGCACAGTATTTTAGCTCTGCATAGTTGGAGAGCCCCCTTGAATGGTGGGGAATGCACAGTACGCCACGTGCTTCTTACTCCTAGCTTGGGATCAGATGTGATGATCTTTTAAATGCAAGTCAAACTAGAGAAACTGAAGCTCATGACTTCAACTCAACACGTTTCGGAATGGCAGACAAGCCACAGGAAAATCCTAGATCTACAGGGTAGATAATAACAAGGAGTCTTCAACTTGGTACTGGCTGCAAAAGAGCGAAAAGCTCAGCAGCCCTAGTTAAACAGCAACAATACACTAAAATCTCATGCTATATTCACTTCTGACAAACACATGCAGAGAGTTAAACCAATTCTCCAAAACAACTTTAAAGAGGTATGGCTGAACCGATAGGCAAAAGAATCTAAGGATATGCCATGTATAAAGATAAGACCTGCACAAACAAAAATGACAATGTCAACAACCTATGATGCATAGAGCTGAGCACGCTACATCATTTAAATAAATTAAACCCTTCACATGAGCCTTACTGCTGCAACTGTACCCATCCGTATGAGACAGTTCAGCATGTGCTGCTGACTTACCCAGGACTCTCCACAGAAAGAAGAAAGCTATGCCGAAGCTGCCCAACAATTACAAACACACTCTACAGCACCACTACTCAACAGCTACAAAACAAAAGCAACGAGCTCAGCAGTCCTAGTTTTTATTCTGAGAAAACTTGAATACACAAATATATTTATGTACATAGATATGCTTCAGTCAGTAAACAGATATTTACTTAATTTAAATAAGAGATGTAGGAATGTTCCACAAACATTTCAGGAGCCAATCTTTCATTCTACACACACAAAAAACACACACACAATCCAGTTAAACTAACACTTGAAAATGTTCATTATACACATACAGTAGAACAGTTGCAAAGTCTGAGGTTGCAAGAGAGGACAAAATAGTGACAACAAATATACAAGGCAAGTGCATTATTGGCACACACATTACCTCTCTCTCTTTTCATTTAATTATTTTGTGTGCCTGTGCTAAGCAAATAAATACAGCAATAATTAATCAGAACAGACAATGTATTATCTGAAATTTTCAAGGACAATTTAATGGTAAGAACATTAATTTTGGGCCCTATGTAAGAGGGATGGTCAAAAAGTAATGCCTCGTAATTTTTAATTTCATTCAATAGGCAAGAAAACATAAAATTCACATTGAAATGTAGCCCCAAGTCTGAACTTCAAAAATTTATTTCTCAATGTAGTCTCCGTTATTTGTTACAGTTTTTGTCCATCTTCTCACAAGGGCATGTATCCCCGCACGGTAAAAATTTGTGTCCTTTTTCCTTAACCACTGGTGTACGGCACGTTTAAGGGTCTCGGTGTCCTCAAAGTGATGTCCGCGAAGATCTTCTTTCAGTGGTCCAACAGATGGAAGTCAGAAGGTGCAAGATCGGGACTGTAAGGGGGATGTGGTAATAATGTCCAGCCAAATTCTGCAATCGCAACAATGGTTCGTTTAGCAGTGTGTGGCGTGGCATTATCGTGCAACAGTAGTGCAGTTCTCTGATCTTTTAATGGGTAAAGTCGCCGAAGACGACCTCTAAGCTTCTTCAAAGTTTCAATGTAACGGTTTCCATTCACCGTGTTTCCCTGTTCCAAGAAGTCAAGAAGAATCACACCCTTCTCATCCCAAAACACGGATGATTTCATCAACTCGATGAATGTTGTGTGGAGTCACAGCGGTAGACGGACGGCCAGTCCGCTTTGCGTCAGCCATTGAGGACTGACCTACTTCAGCTTCGTCACAATGATGTACCCAACGTCGGACAGTGCTAACATCCACTGTTGAATCTCCATAAACATTCTTCAAACGTTCATGGATGTGAATTGGGGGTCTCGCCTTCAGCATTGAGGAATTCTATGACATAACGTTGTTTTAACCGAACGTCTTTGGCAGCCATTTTTAAACTGTTACAGTGGTGCCACCTGTTACTGAAACAGGTTGGTAATGCTATACAGTGCAGAAGAGTGTTTGAGGAATCCTGCTAAATTTACAAATTGCACACCGATGCAGTATTTACATACATAAAAAATAGGAGGCATTACTTTTTGACCTTCCCTCGTAGTTCCTGGGGGTCTCTGGTGAGACAAAGAGATAACAGGACAACAGCTCCTTCTGGCATGCCATATAAGCAACTAATATGAAGCTGTGCATGAGGCTGGCAACCTCATGTCAAACTAATTGCTATAGAAACTCCCACTGCAAGAGCATGCTAATGTTTGTTGCAGGGTTCTTGCATGCAAGGGATTAATGCTTGCAGAACACTAAACTATAAGATGGAGGTTTTCATGTATTTGGGAAAACCCCATTTGCTAAATCAAAAAAAAAGAATCATTTCTAGGAATAAATGCCCTAGAACCCACAGTGCGGGCGGATAACAAATGGGACAGAACTGCTTAGTGATAGGCAGCCCTTCATCGAGTTTTCCTTCCTCCTGGGTACAACACAGTCCAGTCTGAGAGAGTAGGGATCAAAAAATGCTGTGCTGAAGTTGGATGTGCCGGCCGAAAGGCGCAGATATCGCAGCTCCACTGTAAACAGGCACAACGCAACCAACGTCCTTTTCAGGATGAACGAGGAAGAAGAAGAGTTTTCCTTCCTCACCATTACACTCTTTCTTCTTCTGTGCCTCAGGAAGGAAGATGGTACATATTACCGCATAACTTTCCTCATCATAAATGGAGGAAGCAACCCAATGCCCTCAAGGAAAATAAAACATTGTACGGGTATGTTTTTGAGCAATGACCTAGGACTGGGAGACTGTGAAAGGGAGGCCAAGTATGAATAGTCTTGATTATCCAGGGTTTAAGCCCGCATGGGAAGAAAAAGAGACTAGTAAGGGAAAGAGGAAAATAAAGCCACCAAAAAACAGGAACAAGACAGACCATATGAGGCTTTAAAATTATCAGTTGTTTGGCTCGCTTGAAACTAGATTTTTTTAACAACACGAAACTATTCACAAACTTATATATATGTATACAGATATGTTTATATGTGTGTTATATATATAGACACAGCGGGCTGATCACCCGCTTGCCAGCCATACTGATTACGGAAACAACAATTAATTTTTTTGTTGTACCAATAAACGCCATTAGGCGTAACGGAACAACAATTAGTTTCTTGTTGCCCTAAGACGCCTCTAGGCGTATTGGCTACGGACTGCTTTGTCGGTCAGTGGCTAAGGACGGAAGAAGAAGAAGAATATATATAGACACAAATATACATAAACTAAACGTATGTCTATGAATTTCAATGCATTTATTACTTCATACTTACATATTTTCTCATTAAAAACATTTATTTGTGCAGTGTACCTCTAAGGAAAATTTTTATGCCTTGTACACTTCTATGAACCTCACTGGTTTCATGAACCATTTGAAAAAAATTAATGCATCCCAGAGTGCACCATTTACACTGGTTGACTACCACGGATTTACAACAGGGTTTCTTAACCTGTGGTCCACAGACCACACAGGGGGGCCATGAATGGATTCTAGGGGGTCCGTTTGCATAACCTAAAAATGTGAATTTTATTTTCACCAACATTTTTTACTTGGAAAATCATCACAGATTCGTGCATTTAAAGAGATATACTCTTTTTACTGGTTGTTTTTGTATTTCATTATGACTACAGGTAAGCCTAACAATTTACATAGTAATGAAATGTATTATTTGTATGCAAACATTTTAAAATAATGTGTTTGTGTACATTTTTTCTAAGACGGGGGTCCGTAGCTTTTAGCAGACAATCAAAGGTGTCTCTAGCTATCAGCAGACAATCAAAGGTGTCTCTAGCCTTCAGCAGACAATCAAAGGGGTCTCTAGCCTTCAGCAGACAATCAAAGGTGTGTCTAGCCTTCAGCAGACAATCAAAGGTGTCTCTAGCCTTCAGCAGACAATCTTCTTCTTTCGTTCGCTTGAAATATATTGTCTATATCTGCAATGTTGTTTCTTGTATAAACTTCACTGTCTTTTGTAGTTCATACAGAGGTCCATATAGTTTTGCTTCCAGTGTTGTTTCTCTGGGCCAGTGGGTTTGCCTCAATATATCATATTCGGGGCAATCTTGCAGTACGTGCTCCGCTGTCTGGGGTGCCTGTCCACATGTACACATGGCTGAATTGCCAATCTTGAATTTTGTATACATGTGGCTGCGGAGGCGGTTGTGTCCTGTTCTGAGGTGCAGAATGACTATTTGTTCTGATCTGTTCATAGCTTGGTAGTCATCCTGCGTTGATGTTGGTGGCTTTCTGATAGATTTGATCATCTTTTTCTTCTGATGGTACGTAACTGATACATCCGGTTGTTCGTCTGCAGCACCTTCTTTAGCCAGTCCGTCTGCTCTCTCGTTTCCTGGTATTCCACAATGGGACGGTATCCACTGCATGGCGACCCTGCGCTGGTTGCACAGTTCAGAAAGTAGGGCCTGTATAACTGGCAATTTTCTGGACTGAAGTGCTTGGAGTGCTGATCTTGCATCTGTCAGGAATACTACAGGCTGTGGACCGAGATTGGTGTTCAGTAGTTTCTCAGTTGCCACCTTGATTGCCTGGACTTCTGCATCATAGTTGTTACAGAATTTCCCCGTTGGTACTCTGACCGTATCCCTAGTGTTGTTTGGGTATTCTATGTACACTCCTGCTCCTCCATTCTTTACTGCATTCTGTGCTGACCCATCCGTGTATACTCGGACCCAGAGGTCCTGTGGGTATTCATCATCCAGGAAACTGAGAGTGACTGTCCTACGTTGCACGCTGTTCTGTTCATCCCTGTCGAATATTCCTTTCACTTTTGTGTGGATGTGTACTGGTAGTCCATGCTCCTCTCTCCAAGGGGTTTGTTCTGGCACAGACTTTAGGGGGCTGTTAACTTCAGGCAGGTCTGAGGTTTGTCTACGAAATCGTTTGGCCTGGTGGATAAAGCTGCTTCTTTTCAGTCGCCCCATTGCTAGGTTTTGGAATCTGTCCTTCATTGGATGGCTTGGCATACAGAGGAACTTTTCTGCCTGTGTTAGCACTTTCGTGTCTCTGCATTCTCTCAGTGCTTGTATCCTCCCCATTTTCTCCATCTCCACTATAGGCGTTGATTTCAATGCCCCCGTGATGACCCTAAGCGCCTGGTTTTGCACCTTATCTAGCTCTTGTAATGTGGTGTTTGATGCTGGACACCACGCAGCTGACCCATATTCCAGGTGTGGTCGTATGCCCTGCTGGTAAACTTTACTAAGTATTTTCCCGCTGGCTCCCCATGTGGTTCCACTTAGTTTTCTCAGGATGGCTAACTTCCTCCTGGCCTTTGTTGCTGCTTTGTTGATGTGCTGCTTCCATGTCAGCCTATCATCGAATGTAACTCCGAGATAGGTGGGTTGTTTATCTTCTCTCAGGAGCTCTTCGTTTATCTTGATGACACCAGCTTTTTGTTTGGGAGAGAGGGTGAAGAGCGTAGTGCTGCACTTGTCTGTGTTGATGCTGACACACCATCTATTTGCCCATGAGGTTAAGGCATCTATAGCTCTTTGTAGCAGTTTGGTGGCCACTGTTGCATGCTCATCTGTGCACCATATTACCAGGTCATCAGCGTACATTGCCACTTTCATTCCATGTGGTAGTTCAGCAACCAGGTCGTTGATGTAGACTAGGAAAAGTGTGGGGGACAGAACCCCTCCCTGAGGGACGCCATGACGCAGTAGAATTTTCTTACTCTTGAGGCCATCTAGTTGTACTCGGGCTCTTCTGTTATGCAAGTATGCTTTCACCCATTTGTACATCTTACCATTCACTCTACAATTTCTCAGTTTCTTCAGAAGCCCTTCTTTCCAAACCTTGTCAAATGCTTTCCTTAGATCTATCCATGCTGCTAGTACCAGTTTCTTATCTTGGAACGCATCCTCAATCTCTTGGGAAAGGTAAGTTGCCTGATCTTCGGTGGAATAACACTGCCTAAAGCCCGCCTGCTGTGGTACAAGAAGGTTTTCACTTTCAAGGTACCACTGTAGCCTGAGGTTGATGATACGTTCCATTGTTTTGCAGAGGCAGCTTGTAAGGCTGATTGGTCTGTAGCTGGAGGCAGTGGAACTGTCTTTTCCTGGTTTTAGGAGTGGTATCATGATTGCTTCCCTCCAGGTCTGTGGAACTCTGCCTGAGTTCCAACAGATATTGAAGATCTGCAGCAGCTTTGTTTTTGCTGCGGTTCCCAAGTTCTTAATCATTTCATTGGACACTCCATCAACTCCTGGCGACTTTCTCATTTTCAATTTGGATATTGCAAGCTCCAGTTCTCTGAATGTGATTGGTGCCTCCATAACTTCAGGTATGGTTCCATCTCGTCTTGCGTGTTGTTTCTCACGAGTCTCCTGTTGCTTCTCTGGGCTAACTTCGATGTTGTTGTCTTTAGCAAAGGAGTCTGCAAAGTGATCAGCTGCCTGTTTTCCCATGAGGATGTTTCCATCTTTGTACAGAGCAATCCTTGAGTTTCTCCCTGTACCTTCATCGTTAAGTTGCTTTACCAGCTTCCACAGTTTCCTTGTATCTCTTTCAAAGTTCAAGGACTCTGTTTTCTCCTTCCAGCTTCTTTGCCTGGCCTGCAACTTGGCCCTTTGAAATTTGGCCTTAGCTTGCTGGTAGTTATTGTGGTGTTCTTGGCATGGACTGGTCTCTGCCTGCTTTCGAGATGTTTCCACGTCGTTGTGCAGCTGCTCTAGTTCACTATTCCAATATGGTTTGTAGTGCTTACGAGCCCCTCTAGGTATTGTTT
The DNA here is from genome assembly GCA_024509875.1 of Oreohelix idahoensis. Lineage (NCBI taxonomy): Eukaryota > Metazoa > Mollusca > Gastropoda > Stylommatophora > Oreohelicidae > Oreohelix > Oreohelix idahoensis. Next base: position 38,997 of record JAMPIV010016411.1, read on the forward strand.
CACGAGCAGCCTGTAATATGCATCTGCTGAATTCATCGACTAGCTTATTGATGTCTTTGTCTACAGTCAGATCTCTAGCCAGTATACTAGTACGGTGCTGGTACATTGTCCAGTCTGCCTTCTTGTAGTTCCACCTAGAGAGAGTGCTGCTCCCCTTGACAAGTTCATTTTCCACAATTAGGAAGACTGGCCGGTGGTCGCTGCCTCCAAGTTGTTTCCCTACAATGCGTGTGGTGTTCCACTCCAAGCTGGGTGAGTGGAATGCCAGGTCTGGTGTAGAGGTGGTGTGCCATGATCTCGAGTAGAAGGTTGGTGGGTCGATTGGCTGGTTAATCAGGATAAGCCCATTGTCATCCTGCCAGTTTTCAAGCTCCTCACCTCTCCTGTCCATGTGATCATAGCCCCAGCTCTGTGAGTGGCTGTTGAAGTCTCCGCATACAATCAGTCTTTCTTTTGCTGGGATTGTATCTAGTGCCAGTGGGCGGTCGCTCGGACAGTAGTAGTTGAGCAGGTGGAATTCTGAACTTTCTGTCCTGAGATGAAGCATCTGGTATTCCGCCCCCTCCATATATGTTTCAAGCTGACATGCACTGATGTTATTTCTCACGAGTGTCAGTATTCCACCTTTTCGCCTGTCTATTCGGTCAGATCGGTAGCACTGGTAGCCTCTGATTTTGAAGGCTATGTCTTTGTTGAGGTGGGTTTCTTGCAAGCAACATACATTTACTTGCTCTTCATTCAAGATATTTTCGAGCTCTAATTTTTTGCTGTAGCCGTCTTTTTTACTATTGATGCCTTCAGCATTCCAGTGCATTATTTTAAATGGTCTTTTCTTTGCTTGGCCAGTAGCTCTATTCTCATGCCTCCTGGCTCCACGGGGCAATTGAGAAGGACCCCCAGTAGTAGGGGTTGGGCCATTCCGAGGCAGAGGGCCCGGCACTGCGCCTGCCTGGGTGTCCATCACAGGGCGAGTGCCATAACGTTTTGCAGATATAGGCATACTTCCCATAGCGCATGTGCGTGGCATCCTGATTGCTGTGGTGCGCCTCTTGGCTGGTTGCCTCCGTCTTCAGCACCTTGACTTGCTAGGGCAGACTGTGGTCTTGCTCGAGTCTAGGAGGGCCTGGCCAGTCTTGGTTTTCAGCCGCTGATGGCTGTACTTGAGCCCCATCTCCACGTCAAGGAGCTGGCCTTGATGGGGCAGCAGACAATCAAAGGTGTCTCTAGCCTTCAGCAGACAATCAAACGGGTCTCTAGCCTTCAGCAGACAATCAGAGGTGTCTCTAGCCTTCAGCAGACAATCAGAGGTGTCTCTAGCCTTCAGCAGACAATCAAAGGTGTCTCTAGCCTTCAGCAGACAATCAAAGGTGTCTCTAGCCTTCAGCAGACAATCAGAGGTGTCTCTAGCCTTCAGCAGACAATCAAAGGTGTCTCTAGCCTTCAGCAGACAATCAAAGGTGTCTCTAGCCTTCACCAGACAATCACTCTAGCCTTCACCAAACAATCAAAGGTGTCTCTAGCCTTCACCAGACAATCAAAGGTGTCTCTAGCCTTCACCATACAATCAAAGGTGTCTCCAGCCTTCACCAGACAATCAAAGGTGTCTCTAGTTTTCACCAGACAATCAAAGGTGTCTCCAGCCTTCACCAGACAATCACTGTAGACCTCACCAGACAATCAAAGGTGTCTCTAGTTTTCACCAGACAATCAAAGGTGTCTCTAGCCTTCACCAGACAATCAAAGATGTCTCTAGCCTTCCTTCACCACACAATCAAAGGTGTATCTAGCCTTCACCAGACAACCAAAGGTGCCTCTAACCTTCACCAGACAATCAAAAGTCACCTCTAGCTTCACCAGACAATCAAAGGTGCCTCTAGCCTTCAGCAGGCAATCAAAGGGGACCATGACGCAAGAAAGGTTGAGAACCCCTGATTACAGGCTGTGATACTAGATGCACAAAGATGAAATCACTTTAAATATTTGATCCGATCTTTGATGATAATAAACAAATGAGAAAGATATAGCTGGGTATCATTGTGATATATGAGAATAATGGAGATATAATGAATGCACACATAATAATGCAGATACATGAAAGTTACAGGAAATAGGGATGACCATTTAGAAGAGGGACTGGCATTTCACAAACTTATCTACAACAGGGGTCCCCAAAGTGGTCGATACCGACATTCAAGGGGTTGACAATTCCATAGGGTCTATTAAACTTTTGGGGGTTGAAAGTTGAAAATCATATAATAAATGTGAATGCCTGCTGTGACTCAGTTTGAAGCTTGTTTAACCAAGCAAATGAACTTTCATCGAAGCAAATGAACAGACTGAACATAGAACCATGCGGTTACATACGAACTTACCAATCTCCAACCAAATATCAATGACCTTGTTAATGCTTATCAGCCAAATTCTTCCCATTAATGAATTTAACCAGTTCAATAAACAAGTCATGTGAATTTATTGTGTTCTATAATCATATTCTTATTTATTTAATTTTTGCCTGGGGTCGAATAAGGATAAAAGATTCCATAGAGGGGTCATGACTGAAAAAGGTTTGGGGACCCCTGATCTGCGACATCGAGTAAAATTGAATTGAAGATGTATAAGAAAACTGGAGATGTATTTTACTTGCAGTAAATATTCTAGAAAACTACGAAAAATTTATGAGAAAAGGAGGCAAACGGCATGTTACTATCAACAGACATTTAGGCTTTCACCCTATGACCCAATATTAATGCATAGCAAGACGGATATTACAATCTTACATTTTGAAGTACTGCAAAAAGGCACTGATGGAAAGAAATGACCACAGAATATGTCAGTTAAAAAGCAAATCTGAACAACTGCAATTTAATAAGAGTATACATAAACACAAGTTAAACAACTGAAAGAAAATCCTATTGGAACCATTTCACAGATTAAAAAAAATAAATAAAAAAATCAGGAAGGTTGTTGTAGTGGTGCTAGAAGTTATTGTTATTGTTGAACATAATCAACATCATTGCACTCTGGTCAAACCCGTAGCTGCTCAATCTCCCTCAGTATATGTCGAAGAATGTGAATGCTAACTGTTCCCAGAAGTATCCTATACAATATAAACAGACAAGTGTCCAGTTATATAGCCCTTTTTAGCTTAGTACATTTCTGCGTCACTTAAGAGTTCAGAACAGGTCACATACTCTTTAAGGATGAGATGCCAGTATTAAGGGCCAATTTCCCATTCGCTCGTGCCAGGAGGCAAGTATCCAGGGCCGGCACAGTTTAATTAATTTTGTTGTGTCCCACTTTTACATTTAATTAATTCTCATTCAATGACCTTTACAACTATGTATAACGTCATCAATCTCCAAAACAATCTTGCTTGCTGCAATCACAACTACAACAGTTTCTTTTCAAGGTATTTTCCATGAACATTAATATACTCTGGCCACAGCTCCAGATTCTGCAGTAAAGAAAGATTTGGTCTGACTCCACAGCCAGCGTGGGACTGAATCATTATTGCTGTGAAACCACTGACTTCCTAGATGCGCAGCTCACTGGTCCAAACAAGTGAATATCATGTAAGGCAATATCAGGATTATAAGGAGGGTGTGCTATCATCTCTCAGCCGTCTGATGCCCGTCTCCACGCTGACGTGCACTATGTGGGGAAAATGTTTAGCAGCCAAGATAAATTGTTATGACAGTTTCCCCAAGACATTTCTTTTGAATTACATTCTTGAGCACCCACCTATAGCACGTTTCACTAGCTTTGCCCTCAAACAAATGTAATTATCTGATTAACCGTCTAACGTATTAATGCCATTTTTTGCATACGATGTTATATTGGGTTAGACCCAACAAATATATACTTTATATCTGTGCATCTTGTCCAGTTCCCATAAACGGATGAAATCCTTTGATCTTTGTCGGCATACTAATTATTGTGTATCGAGAAAAGAAATTTTACCACTTCATGCACAGATTCTGTGAATTGATTAGGCATAGGCGTGTCTACTATTACAATAATGTGGCCATCATGTTTGCAATTGAATACATGTTGAAGATGATTTCTTAAATGATCTGCATGCGAGATACTCGTGACATTGTTTGTCATTGACATTTAATGCGCTACCATACTGGACCTTCCTTGATCTAATTATTTCAATGGGTATCATCTCTTTGCGGTTCATAAATATCATAATGGAACGTTGCTCCTCTAATGTGCTTGTAAATAACGGTAAGGTCATCTTTAAAGAAATTAAACTTCATCCGAATCATAATCAGATGTCTCTGAGAAATTGAAAATCAATCTCGGCTGAATGAAGGACAAACCATCATTCTTCCAATATTCCTCTTCCTCTTGTAACACATGGTTCTCACTTTTCTTCCAATAATCCCTGGCTATATTGGAGATGGTGGCTTTTATAAGTATTTCAACATCTTTTAATTTGAACGTTCTATTTTCTGTTGCTACCTGTTCCTTAATTTTAGCCCATACTAATTCTATTGGGTTTAAGTGAGAATGGTAAGGAGGTAATCTTAAACATCTGTGACCATGTTCATGGATTGCCTTGTCTATGTGAAATATCTTTGTATGCTGTGTCTTTTTTTACAATTCCAAGTAATTCAGGTTCATGGACATTTCGTTGAATGGAATGTTGTTTATGGTCAGCCAAATCTTTATTACATCTTTAATACTTGGTGAATTAGAAACTTTATCTTCTGGTGCCACAACGTTGTGATATGAGGCATTGTCCATTATCAAACACCACGGTCTATCCAAGGAAGGAAGTACATGATTCACAATCCAATCTTGAAATATCTTGCCATTCATCTCTGCATGGTAATCCCTATTATCTGTGGATTTTGAAACAAATATGAGTTCAGTATTATTTAGAAGCCCATGATGGCTGCTTCCTGGATGTGCAGTTATTAGGCGCTGTCCTTTGCTGCTTGGTACTAGTCTCTTAGTTGTTCCATCAGATGATTGCCATTCTCGTTCATTACTGTGGTGCGCATTGATCCAAGTTTCATCTAAATACACAAAATCATAACAATCTCTTCTCATTTCTCTGACCTCGCGTAAATATTTGCTTCTCATTGCAACTATATGAGGCTTCTCACAAATAAGGTTTCTACCACCAACATATTTTCTAAAAGTGAATCCCAAACTCCTAATAGTCCTCCATAGCGTAGATTTGGAAATATCAATGTCATTATTCTTTCTTAACCAAATTTTCAATTTCCTTAAAGTCACTGCCTCATTATTGTGAAACATATTGCAAATTTCTCTGCGGATCAATTCTCTGTCAAAATTATCCACCACTCTTGGCCTAATTTTCGTGTGTAAAACACTGGAATTAGACATTTCAGATGTCGCTATCCAGCGGTGCAATGATCGTTTGCTTATCCCCAAGGCGTGAATAGTCCTCTTTTGTGGGTTTGAAATAGAATGATATAGTTTTTCCTCGAGTAGCTTCATTGCAGAAATACTTAAAAATCCTATTTGTGATTTGCTGTAATGTCATAAAATGTACTCGCAGACTCATTTTTCCTTCTTAACCACACAATAATTTTTGTAGACACACCTCTGATTGACAATGTGTGCGTTGCACCGGATATAAACTGTTTTATGTTCAAGAAGTGCGATTTCACGCAATTTCACTCAAAAATCATGCCAATTGCTTGATAAACCAAAAATGTGCAAATGAGGTCGTATAATTTACTGTAGACATTTCAATATGTGTGCGTGTGATGTGTGTTGGCAAGTAGGATTTTATATTATATCGCAAAGAAACAAAAATTGAAACCAATGGCCGCATTTTAATGAAAAATTTAATTCATAGGGTCTATACCATTTCAAATTCACACACAAAATTTCACTTATATGCGTTATATATTCGCTGAGATATAGCATTTCGAAGTTGGGCAAAGCTAGTGAAACGTGCTATAGCACACTTATGACAATTTCCCAAAGTCAGGTTTTCAAAGAGTTTAATATTTATGTTGAATATAGCTGTTGAATATGCTGATGATTGGAGACATCTTCTAGGTCTGGAAGATTACTACAATCATGTACACTTGATGTGAACAGGGTTCCAACTACATATTGTGCAGTTAATCTCTACAGAATTTCTGCCTGTTTCAATTTCTCTTTGATTAGAAATCTGACAAAACAGTAAAGTTTTACAGCTGATGAAGCACGAAGCATGAAGCAATGCCATCTTAGAGTAACTGTTACACACATAGTAGTAGTACCATCATTATTTTCCTGTTTGCTCCTTATGGAACATAGAACCACTACTTTTGCCTGTTCGTCTGGTCGAAGCCTGTACCAAGAACTCTTGCAGCGGTGGTTCTTGTAACAATTTGTTTAACATAATGAGGCTGCCAGCCCCATATTAGTCACCATGCATGATATACCTGAGAGAGAAGTAGTTCTATTCTTTCTTTGTCTTGTCCCAGACCCCCCCGGGAACTACACGGGGCATGTATATATGTAGAACTCACAAAATTATGCCGCTGACGTTGAGCAATATTGACAGCACTTTCACATGAAAACAGTTCTTTTTGGGTGCCGCTTTTGTTTTCAAGAAAAATGGTAATTCTAGGCCACCCCTGAACCACCCTCGTAATACACAATATACTTGAATTCTTTTACAGGTTTGTGCTGCTCAGCCCGTATAAACGTCTTCCCACATTAAATATAACAGTTCATGATAATTAGAGTTCCTTTTCACAGTAAAATACAACACATGAATAGCCTTAAACAAAAATTATTCAGTCCTCATCATTGAAAGAAAATGCCCAGTTACCACAAAAGATACATTTTTTTAAACCAAGAGAAAAATCAATTTGAGGATAGCGTGAGGAAAAATAAAAACAAGCATGCATATAAACTACTGCCCCAGTATTCCACAAAAAATCTGATACAAGTTGTCACAAATTTTCAAAGATTACAAAAAAAAAAGAATGTATAAATAATGTTAGCAATATTAACATCTCATAATTATATTATATGGTACAAACTCTGCATACAGAAAAAAAAAAAAATAACAAAAACACAAATTCACACAAGAAATATTGTCTCGACATAAAATGTCTGATATCCTGTAAAGGAAAATGAAAATATACAGCTCTATCGTAATAAAATTCAATTGTACATGCATGCTATCACTTATTACACACTCAGCATTATCACCAGTAAATGTAAATGTCATCCAATATTATGCACCAACTAATGACAAAGAAGAGTCTGTGAAAGAGCATTTTATACTAGACTACAGGAAATTATGGAAAAGGTAAAAAGAAGGGACATCACAATTTTGATGGGTGACATGAATGCAAAGATAGGTACAGTCAACACCGGATTTGAAGAAGTCATGGGAAAACATGGGCTAGGAATAATGAATGAAAATGGGGAACTATTCTCAAACTTCTGTGCTTCAAATCAACTGGCTATAGGAGGAAGCATGTTTCCACACAAGAGAATACACAAGGCAACATGGATATCACCAGACCATAGAACAGAAAATCAGATTGATCATATATGCATAAACAAGAAGTTTAGATCATCGTTGCAGGATGTAAAGGTATATAGAGGAGCAGATGTGGCATCAGATCACCACCTTCTGATAGCCAAAGTAAAAATGAAACTCAAGAGATATGCAACAATGCAAAATTATAGACAACAATTTAATGTAGGACATCTAAGAAATCAAGAAACAAGGGACTAATTTGCTGTCACAGTATCCAACAAATTCCAAGTGCTCTAACAGCTGAAAGATGTAGAGAATACAGAAGGCTATTGGCAGCAAATCAAAACTGTATGGAAAGAGACATGAAGAAATACTGGGGAAAAGGGAACGACAACAAAAAGCATGGATAACAACAGAAACCATCAATAAAATGAAAGACATAAAAAACAAGGAAGCAGTTTAAACACAAGCAAAACCAGAAGTTCCAAAGCCAAGGCTCAAGAAGTGTACACAGAAGCAAACAAAGAAGTAAAAAGAAGTATCAAAAGAGACAAGAGGAAGTATATTGAGGAGTTGGCAAGAGAGGCAGAAGATGCTGCAGCCAAAGGAAATATGAGAGAACTGTATAACAGCACAAAGAAGCTAACAGGGAAATACAAGCAAACAAGTTGCCTCATAAAAGACAAGAATGGAAAACTGCTCAGCAATATACAAGAGCAAATGAAGAGGTGGACAGAATATTTTGAGGACCTTCTCAATAGACCAGCTTCACAAAACCCCCCGAACATCCAGCCAGCAGAAGAAGAGCTACAAATTAACGGTGAAAGACCAACGAAGGAAGAAATAAAGAAAGCCATAAAGCTTCTAAGAGATGGAAAAGCGTCTGGACCTGATGGCATTCCAGCAGAGGCCATCAAAGCAGATATCGACACCGCTACAGAGATGTTATATAAATTACTTGGTAAAGCCTGGGAGAAGGAAGAGATACCAGCAGAATGGAAGGAAGGATATCTGGTTAAGTTGCCTAAGAAGGGAAATTTACAAGAGTGCACAAATTATAGAGGAATAATGTTACTATCAGTGTCAGGAAAAGTATTAAACAGGATTATCCTTGAGAGATTAAAAGAGTCCATAGACAAGAAACTGAGAGATGAACAAGCAGGTTTTCGACAAAACAGATCATGTACAGACCAGATAGCCACTTTGAGAATAATAGTTGAACAAAGTCTGGAATGGAATTCACCACTATACATCGGATTTGTGGACTACAAAAAGGCATTTGACAGTGTAGATAGAGAATCACTTTGGAAATTGATGAGGCATTATGGAGTTCCCCTGAAGATCATTAATTTAATAAAGAAAACATATGAAGACATGACATGCAGAGTTCTTCACGAAGGACAGCTTACAGAACAGTTTGGGATAAGAACAGGAGTGCGACAGGGATGCGTCTTATCTCCATTTTTTTTCTTACTAGCAATAGACTGGGTTATGAGATCATCGACAACACACAACAGAAATGGAATCCAGTGGACTCTGACTAAGCAGTTGGATGATCTGGATTTTGCTGATGACTTGGCTCTTGTCCCATAACCGTAATCAGATGCAGAACAAATTGAAAACACTCGATGAGAGGTCACAGCAATTGGGTCTGAAAATACAAAGGGAAAAGATAAAAATAATGAGAATAAATGCAGGTAATGATAACAGGGTTGAACTTGAAGAAACACCAATACAAGATGTAGAATCATACACATATCTTGGCAGCAATATAGACAAAGTTGGAGGGACAGACAGTGATATCAAACTAAGAATACAAAAAGCAAGAGCAGCTTTCATTGCATTGGGAAATATATGGAGATCAAGAGAAATTGGATCCAACACGAAAATAAGAATCTTCAACTCAAATGTGAAGTTAGTCCTATTGTATGGCTCTGAGACATGGAGAACAACAAAGACAACAACCAAAAAGCTACAGATTTTCATAAATGGGTGCTTGCGTAGAATAGAGGGATTCAAATGGTATGACAAGGTTACCAACGTGGAACTGATGACAAGAACTAGACAAGTGCCAGTGGAACAAGAGATGAGAAGAAGACGATAACGATGGATAGGACACACACTGAGGAAACCTGTTGATAGCATTACAAGACAGTCCTTGTTCTGGAACCCCCAGGGCAAGAGAGGCAGAGGTAGACCAAGAAGCACATGGAGAAGAGAGCTGGAAACAGGTGAAAATGATGAGGAGAACGTGGAAAGAACTTGAGATGATGGCAAGTGACAGGAGGACTTGGCATGTGTTTGTTGAAGGCCTATGCTCCTTTGGGAGTGGAGGGTTGTGAATGAATGAATTATCACCAGTACATTCCTCATTAACTTTTTAAAAAAATGAAAAAACAACTTCTGATGACTCGATTCCATCTAGGGCAGTTAAGACTTACATGCAGACTATCTGAATCTCTAGAATTATTCTCTTCTAAAAAGAGGACATCCTGATTGATACCTTCACCAAAGCTCTTCATGTATTTATGAAGCTATTCAATTTTTTTACTTGAATGTTGAGGTATCGATAAAAAAAACAGGTAAACTGAATGTGATTCAAAGAAATGCTTAATGAACATGATAATAAGTAATGAGTTTGAGGGTATGTAAAGAATTTGATGGCAACGACTGTCGTGGGGGGGTGCAGAAGTGGACATAATGAACTTGATGGTTATAATGTGATGCTAGTGTTCATCACTTAGCAATAACAATATTAAATGATAAAGGTAAAGCAAAATAATATATTCTGACTGTCATAACAATTACAACATTAGTTATCATTAAAAACAATTATAATAACAATTTCATATAACAGCAATTTAAAAAAAAACAAACAACAACAACAACATAGCATCATGACTACAAAAGTAAGACAATTTATAACAAATGCATTTTTCTACTGCTGGACTATGATAGGACACAGTTACTTTTCTCTGTGGTTTCTCCATTTTCCTTTTGCTTCATTGTGTTCAAGATTGTGTCAAAGATCTCTTTCACTGACTGCAACACAACAATAGAAAACAAGCAAAATACTTGCAGCAATGCCATCTAAAATATGCTGAATGTTTTCTGTGAAATTCTGTTTTCATTAGAAGTCAATAACTGCAACCAGTATGAAAATGACAGAAGATGAAGTAAAATAGGGTTTTGAAATGATTATTCCCTTAGTATGATACATTCTGTCTGTAATAGAAATTTCTATTGTTTTCAAAATAAAAATGATTATAAAAAAACAACTTTTTATGTACTCTGCCCGCTGGGATAGGCAATCATGTCTCTCCACAACTTCTTGTCTTCAGTACTATTTATCAATACTATTTGTCAAATGTCTGCCAACTATGGAGGAGCTGGATGCTGAAGCAACATAGCAACATTAGAAGAACTCAGCAAGGCCATTGATAGCTTGGCCTCTGGCAAAGCACCAGGCAGTGATGGGATTGCTCCCGATTTAATCAAGCGCTGTAAGAGCATGCTATTACGTCCCCTGCATAGGGTGCTGTACCAGTGCTGGGAAGAGACAACTATTCCTCAAGACATGCGAGATGCCAAGATTGTAACACTGAATCAAAATAAAGGAGACAGAAGTGATTGCAATAACTACAGAGGCATCTCTCTTCTTAGTATTGTTGGTAAGGTTTTTGCCAGAGTCATCTTAATGCGACTACACAAGTTAGCTGAGCGCATATATACAGAGTCACAGTGTGGATTCCGAGCTGGTAGATCAACAAAAGACATGATCTTTTCTCTCCGCCAGCTTCAGGAAAAATCAAGAGAGAAGAAAAGACCTTTATATATCGTCTTCATAGACCTCACAAAGGCATTTGACCTGGTTAGTAAGGATGGACTCTTCAAAATCCTCCTGAAAATAGGCTGCCCTGCTAAATTGCTGGAAATAAGACATGAAAGGAATATTCCAATATGCTGGAAGCACATCACAGCCCCTTGACATACGCAGTGGCGTTAAACAAGGCTGCGTTCTGGCTCCAACCCTCTTTGGGATCTTCTTTACCTTACTCTTGAAACATGCATTCAGATATGCAACTGAAGGAATATGCCTTCACACTAGGTCAGATGGCCGTCTGTTTAATCTCGCAAGGCTGAAGGCAAAAACAAAAATCAGAAGGGTCACTATAAGAGACTTGTTATTCACTGATGATGCTGCAGTCGTCACTCAAAGCCAACAGGAGCTTCAGAGCTTAATGAATTGCTTCACCCAAGCATGCAAGGACTTTGGCCTCACAATAAGTCTAAAGAAAACAAATGTGCTGAGTCAGGATGTGGGTGCTGCACCAGTTATCACTATCGATAACTATGAATAGGCAGTGGTGCACCACTTCACATACCTGGGGTCTGCCATCAATGACAAACTCTCTCTGGACACAGAAACTGACAGCCGCATTGGCAAAGCTGCAGCTACCTTTGCCCGTCTCCCATCGTGTGTTTGGAGAAACTCCAAACTCACAATGAAGACCAAAGCTGCGGTATATAACGCCTGCGTCACTAGCAAACTTCTATATGGTAGCGAGATATGGACAACGTATGCTAAGCAAGAAAGAAGGCTCAATACCTTCCATCTATGGTGTCTATGCCACATCCTCAGCATTTCATAGAAAGATAATGTGACAAATGTCGAGGTGGTGTCACGTACTGCCCTTCAAAGCATGTATACACTGCTTAGACAGCGCAGACTACGCTGGCTTGGCCATGTCCGCCGCATGGAAGATGGTCGCATCCCAAAAGATATCTTCTACGGACAACTGTCAGATGGCAAATGAACAGTTGGGCGACCGCAGCTGAGATTCAAAGATGTGTGCAAGAGACATGAGGACACTCGACATAAATCCAGCAACCTGGGAGGATGAAGCTGCCGATCACACCAAGTGGCGATGCTATTTGCGGTGCCACCTCAGTTTGGGCGAAAAGAAGCTCATACAACAAGCAGAAGAGAGGAGAAAACATCGAAAGGAACACCAGGAAAATAAGCAGCTGAGGGTTGTCACCTCAGGAGTGCATTCCCATAGTCAGTTATGACTGAAGGGGCTGTTATTATTATTATTATATTTGTCATTATGTGAAACTGTCCAATATCCTCTCTCTATGTCATCCTCTACTTCCTTTTCCTTCAATCTTTGCTGTTCTCATGATTCTTCTCATAGCATGCCTAAAGAAGGTGAAGTGCTTCCCTCTAATGTTAGTAACTTTCTTATTTTTTACGTGCTTCTTTCAGGACCTCTGCACCTCACGGTAGAAGGGGAACGACTAAGTAAGTTAGCTTCTTTCAGGACATCCTCATTACTTTTTTTTTTTTTTTAGCTGTCTATGGTACTCTTAGTATTCTTTTATCAAACCACATTTCCGTGGCCTCCAAAGTTTTTCCCGCTCGTTTACTAATTGTCCATGACTCACTTCCACGTTAGAATTGGCTCTATGGAAAAGAGTCACTGACAACTAGGTTATAACAAAAATACACATTAATAAAATGTCAGACAAATAAGTCAATTAATAAATAAAATACTCATGCTGTCTTCAGTGACACAAAAAAGTACTGGTAATTTTCACTTTTTAAAAGGGACAAATAATTTTTGTTGTTGTTGGTAATATGTAATTTCTCACATCCGTATAATGAACTCATAGCCACATGGTGAACTCACATTACAAAGTAGACTGAACCATGCTCTGTACTACTCTCACAGTCATGTGAGTAACTCATATTGCACTATAGTAGACTGAACCATTCCTTGTACTACTCTCATTATCACATGATAAACTCACATTGCAAAATAGTAGACTGAACCATGCCTTGCACTAGTCTCAAAGTCCTGTGATTAACTCACATTACAAAGTAGACTGAACCATACCACAGTCACATGATGAACTTACATTACAAAGTAGACTAAACCACCTCTTGCACTACTTTCATAGTCACGTGATGAACTTACATTACAAAGTAGACTGAACCATATTACAAAGTATTCTGAACCATGCCTTGTACTACTCTCTGTGTCACATGATGAACTCACATTACAAAGTAGACTGAACCATGCCTTGTACTACTCTCTGTGTCACATGATGAACTCACATTACAAAGTAGACTGAACCATGCCATGCACTATTCTCAGTTACATGATGAGCTCACATTACAAAGTATACTGAACCATGCCTTGCACTACTCTCAAAGTTATGTGATTAACTCGTAATATTCTCAGTTCCTGGGTGTCTCTGAGGAGGCAAGAACAGGACTACGTCTTCCTCAGGTCTGCCATAAGAGGCGACTAATATAGGATTGTGCTTGGGGCTGGCAACCTATCATGTAAAATAAACTGCGGCAGACACAATCACCACAACAGCACATGAATGCTTCTGTTGCAAGCTTCCTATAAGGGCACCAAGAGTGGCTCCATGCCCCTATAAGGGCACCAAGAGTGGCTCCATGCCCCTATAAGGGCACCAAGAGTGGCTCCATGCCTCTATAAGGAGCACAAAGGAAGATACAGATAATTCTCAGGAAGCCAGGGGACACAAGCTTTAAATGTAATCAAGAGTTTATGTTTCATTTTGTTCGGTTTTAGCTCGTTTTTGTTGGTTTGGGTTTTTTTTTCCCTCTGTTAAACATACAAGCATAATTGGTAATTGTGATTTATCCTATTTACAATGATTTAACAGGTGTGATGCCACTTTCCCATATCGGCAGTTGTTCATATTATTTGGAATTGAAAACAATATATATCCTAATTATAACCCACCAGAGGTTGAATGGGATATTTGTAATTATTAATTTTTTTTTAAATGCAATCAATTATGTGCAGTCTTAACAAGTAATTTACTTACTGAATTTTCTTTAGCAGAGGCTTCAAGAAATGGCACTTTCCAGGATTCAGCCAATCGTCGACCATCTTCTTCTGATATAACTCTAGGGAAATTATTTTAAACCGTGATTTAAAAAAAAAAATACAAACAAATGGAAACAGCGTGTAAGAGTGAAAACAGCGTGTAAGAGTGGAAACAGCGTGTAAGAGTAGAAACAGCATGTAAGAGACAGTTTAGAAATCATCATCATAATTTTCCTTCACACTCATTACGAAGCACAAAGCTGACACTGGAGCTGGTCCTCTTCCAGGAAGCCTGCTTCAAACATTCACATGACCCTGCAATTGTGGTTTCTTAGGCAATTTGTTTTATATGATGAGGGTGGTAGCCCTATGCACAACATCATATTAGTAGCCTTGTATGACATGCCAAAGGGTGGTAGCCCTATGCACAACATCATATTAGTAGCCTTGTATGACATGCCAGAGGGTGCAATATTCCTATTCTTTCTTTGTCTCTTCAGAGACCACCCCCCCCCCCCCCCCCCCCCCCCCCCCCCCCCAACTACAGGGGGTCAGTTTAGAAATAATGTAACTAAATTTAAAAAAAAAACCCAGTAAATCCAATCTGTCAGGGGTACATGTGCGACGACTTCTTTTTTTCCCTTTTTAGCTTGCTCTTATGCAGCTTGCAGTCACCACCACAGCCCTGCCCCCTTGCAGGAAGCCTGCACCAAGCAATCACATACTCTAGCAGTGATGGTGTATGTAGCTATTTGTTTTACATGAAGAGGTTGCCAGCCGCCATGCAAAAATCTCACATTAGTCTGCCCTTTTATGGCATGCCTTTCTTTGTATAATAAACTATAATGCTAAACAACACAATTACCATCTCATTTATAAAGTACCAACAAAATAACTCCGCCTTCGTAACACCAAGCACAAAGGATTTTAGAAGTAGAAGTTGGGAGGTCATAATCATCATCATCACCTCTAAGCTCCAGAAGGAGCATAGACCTTCAACAAATCTGTGCCAGGTCTTCTTGTCCTGTGCCATCTGCTCATGATCTTCCCATAACATTTATTTATCTCTTTCATTTCTGTCTCTAATTCTTCTCTACATGTGTTTTTTTTAGTCTCTCTCTATTAACCTGAGGATTCCAGAACAAAAACTGCCTTGTGATGCTACCATTAGGTTTCTCCATGTGTGTGCTAGCCAACTGCCACCATCTTCTTCCCATGTCCTGTTCCACTGGCACCCATCTAGTTCCTGTCATCAGTTCCATGGTGATCTAGTTGCACCCTTTCAATCCTTCTATTCTATGCAAACACTCATTTATGGAAGTCTGTAACTTTACAGTTGTTGTGTTTGGCAGGTGATGTCTCCCTAATATTATACAATCCCATTGTTTATATTTTAAAAGCATTTTATTCAGTATTTTCTATGGCTGCTGGCAGGTATAAATTAACAAGACCAGACTAGATGATGACAATGTTGAAGAAAAAATATAAAGATTAGAATAGAAAAGGACAGAAAAACTTACAGAAACAAACTAAGTTTTAATAGATAAAGAAGACTGCTATAATTAGCAGCATGGAATGAAATACGAAAATAGCAACACAGTAGTTGATCCAATAAAATCTTCACACACACACACAAAAAAAAAATAATAATCAAGCACACAGACAGGTAGCTATCACAATACTTTACCTCTCAAAACGCAGGTCTTTCTTGTTTCCCACAAGCACTATGGGTACCCTATGAAAACAGAGATTATAAGGTTTGTTTTTGTTTTTTACTAAGGCAGTAGTTCTCAAACTTAACCTCTTAAACTAGACAACTTGGCTAGGAAAGGATCCTTTGGTCAACCAAATCTGCACTTCCCCAGTTGCCAGTGAAAAAAGGAACTCAAGAAAGTAAAAGAAATGCAAGGATTTGTACTTTTAATGGATCATTTTATAGCCCATCGAGAAAGCCATCACAGTTCCCATAGTGGTTACAGACCATAGATTGATAATCTATACCATAACCAACTTTATACTGCTTCTTCTGCATTTAGGTCATTGTTCATCTTAGATATGCAGACCTATCAACAGGATGAAGTCTTCTCCAGGTCCATGCAGCTGCCCCATAGCTTCTGTCCTAGCTCTGCACAATGGTCTGACATTGAAGGTTATTACGGGCTGGGTAGTTTTGAATAATGGGATCTGGATTCCAGTCCCACATGGAAATTTATTTGTGTGAGACAATAGTAATCTGCCTAGTAATCTGCAGTGGTCATTCTCAAGTGCAAAAGGATGGTCTGCTGGTGTCTAAGAAGCTGGTGGACTTCTTCTTTCTTCTTCTTTGATCCATAGCCGCCAACCGTCAAAGCAGTCAGCGGCCATCACGCCTGGTGGCGTCTTGTAGGGCAGCAACAAATTGATTCCACTTTGCTCGGTCGGCGGCCATCCTTCGTACAGTGCCCCAACTGTGGTTCATTCTTTGCATCTCAGCTTCCACAGTTCTCCGCCAAGTTGTTTTTGGTCGGCCTCTCTTTCGCTTTCCCTCGGGGGTCCATAACATAGCTGTTCTTGTGATGGTATCAGGGTCCCTTCTGAGGACATGGCCAACCCAACTCCAGCGTCTGCCAGCTATGATGGTGTGCATGTCCTTCTGGTTACTCCGAATAAGTAGTTCTTGGTTGCTGATGGTGTTTGGCCAAAAGATTCGGAGAATTTTCCTTAGGCAGATTGTGTGGAAGGAGGACAGTTTTGACATTTCCTTCTCTGTTACTCTCCAACATTCCGCACCATAGAGAAGCACAGAAAGTACACAGCTCTCATACAGTCTTAATTTGGTGTTTGTGCTGTATTGGGAAGACTTCCAAATGTTGTTGAGAACAGCAAAGGCTGTTCTCGCTTTATTCATTCTGTTGTTAATGTCCTTGCTTGTTCCGCCGTCAGGTGTTACTATGCTTCCTAGGTAAGTAAATGTGTCTGTCTGTTCTAACTTCTGGTTCCTTACTGTTACTGGCTCAGGATTGCCCACATTTAGTGTCATGACCTCTGTCTTCTTCAAATTGATGTTCAGGCCAACCTGCTGGCCATACTTATTCAGTCTATCGGTTTTGTCTTGAATGTGTTGGTGTGAATGCGCGAGCAGTGCAATGTCATCTGCATATTCCAAATCTTCCAGTGTAGAAAACGTTGTCCATCTAATACCTCTTGGACTGCCCTCTGTTGTCTGGCGCATCACCCAATCTATGACTGTCAAAAATAATGTTGTTGATAAGGGGCATCCCTGTCTTACTCCTGTTTTCACTTCGAAAGTTACATTACTCGATCCGACACTGCACGTAAAGTTAGAATAGAGGCTTTTTATAATGGAAACAATGCGGCTGGGAATTCCATAAGCCCTCAGAATTTTCCATAGGCTGTCCCTGTGTATGCTGTCGAAAGCCTTTTCGAAATCAACAAAGTTAATGTACAGCTGTCTCTGCCATTCTGAGCACTGCTCTATAATGTTCCTGAGGGTAAATATATGATCTGCACATCTTCTGCTCTTTCTGAAGCCCGCTTGTTCTTTCCTCAGTTTATGGTCAACTGCTTTAGAAATTCTCTGGATGATTATCCTGCCTAGTATTTTGCTGGGAACTGAGAGGAGGGTAATTCCTCTCCAGTTGTTGCAGTCTGCAAGGTCGCCCTTCTTGGGCAATTTAACAATTATTCCTTTACTCCACTCTGTTTGTGTTGTCTCAGTTTCCCAGACTTGTGCAAATAGTGGTTCTAATAGTTCTGCTGCTAGTTCAGGGTCTGCCTTGAATAGCTCAGCATTCAGATTGTCGTGACCAGGCGCTTTTCCATTTTTTTAGCCCTTTGATAGCTGTGATAATTTCTTCTTTTCGTGGAATGTCTGTATTTACGTCTAAGTCACTTTCAGCCTCAGGAACATTCAGCTGAGTCTCTGGTGGTTCCTTATTCAGTGTTTCTCTGAAGTGCTCTGCCCATCTTGTTTCCTGCCCCTGTGCTGTGGTGATGAGATTTCCTTGCTTGTCTCTTACTAACGTTATGTTGTTTGCACCTCGTTTTCCACTGATAGCTTTAGTTATTTTATAAACTGTGCTTTGTTCGTTTCTCAGTGCTGCCTCTTCTGCCTGTCTTGCAAGGTCATCCAGAAATGTCCTTTTGTCAGCACGGGTTTGACGTTTTACTTCCTTGTCCAGCTGACTGTACTGTTCACTATATATTGCCTTTAACCTGGGAGACTTAGCTTCTGTTTTCTTCCTTTTCATTTCCTTTCTCTTCGCTATGGTGTTTAGCGTTTCTGGTGTTATCCAGTCTTGGCTCTTTCTTTCCTGGAATCCCAAGCATGATTTGCTGCTTTCTTTGTATATTGTTGAGATGGTGTTGAATTTCTGGTCCACATCGTCGGTCTCTGTTCTTTCCTGGCTTTTGGTAATCAGATATCGTCTCTTTACGTCGACCATGAACGCTTTTCTGGTGAGGGGGTCCTTAAGTTTCGTGATGTTATATCTTTTCTGTTTGACTGCAACTGGTCCAGCAGCTCTGAGTTTCACCTTCAGTCTTGCTACTACTAGGTGATGATCACTTCCCACATCTGCGCCTCTTCTTACTTTTACGTCTTGTAGTGCATGTCTCCATCTGCCATTGATCATTATGTGATCTATCTGGTTTTTGTCTCGTCCGTTTGGTGATTCCCATGTTAACTTGTGCACTTCTTTGTGTTGAAAAAGTGTTCCTCCAATGACCAGGTTGTTAATACTGCAAAAGCTTATTAATTTGTCCCCATTCTCATTTACTGTTCCACTGCCGCATTTCCCCATTACTCTTTCGTTATAATTATTATGTGTTCCAACTTTCGCATTTAGGTCTCCCATTACTATAATGAGATCGTACCTGGGTACAGTTTCCATTTCCTTTTGTACCTGTTGATAGAACTCATCCTTGATCTCTTCATCGCTGTCATTTGTTGGTGCATAGCATTGTATAATTGTGGTGTTGGTGAATCTCCCTTTCAGTCTTGCTCTTATTAGTCTGTTGTTAATGGGTTTCCATTCCAGTAGAGACCTTTCCATTCCTTTCTTAAGGATAATGGCTACACCTTCGTTGTGCTGACCGTCCTCTCTACCAGAATAAAGTACTGTTTCCCCTGTGGCTGTTTTTATTCTCCCCATCCCTGTCCATCTGCTCTCGCTTATTCCCAGGATATGTAGTTTGTAATTCCTCATCTCTGCTGTGATCTGTCTCAGCTTTCCTGCCTCATTCATAGTTCTGACATTCCAAAAACCCATTCTGGTTTCGTGTTTTGCGGTCTGGGCATCCGTTTTCATGCCAGTGGCTTCCTTTCGGCTTTCACCACTGTCAGTCATACGAGCCTGAGACTCCGGATGTCCGTCCCACATCAAAGTATTTTCATCTATTGCTGTTTCCGTAACATGTGCGATTTTTTACACAGACAGGGGTCTGGTGGACTAGGTCAGATCTAATATCCATGTCCATTTCTTCTTTCCACTAGCGGTTGTACAGGACACAGATGACCGCTGCAGCCTTTCAATAGGGCAATGGGTGACTGAATTGCTCTATTTTGCCCCCATCTCTAAACAAAACACCAGCTCTCTCATTCCTGGTGACTTCACAGTGGGACAGGAACAATGTCACTGTAAGGCAATGGCTGAAGACCTCCGGATATTTTTAAGCTCAGAAACATTAGGCTAATGTCACCAAAGACTAATTATGATGACATTAGTGTAGTGTAATGCCATATCCAATACCAAGTTGAAGACTCCTTGTTATTATCTGCACTGCAGATCTTGGCTTTTCCTGTGGCTTTTCTGCCATTCCAAAGCGTGCTGAGTTGAAGTCATGAGCTCCAGTTTTTCCAGCTTGGCTTGCATTTATCGTCACATCTCGTCTCAAGCTAGGAGTAAGAAGTGTGTGGAATACTGTGCTCTCCAACTATGCAGAGCTAAAATACTGTACTCTGGTCCTGGGCTCTCCCAAGGAATTGTCACGTCCTGCACAGAGCCACTTCTCAGCTTCCCCTGCCTTTCACTGGGCCCATAGCGAGATCCTTCTGCATGCAGTGAACCAAGTCAAAGCCAAAGAATTATGCCTGGGACTCAAGTGACTTCTCCAAGCTTAGTGTGCATTGCTGGATTCTCAACTAGTTTCACCACAGGGGGAATCCCTGAAAGTTCGTGGATGATGTAAAGAGTCAATGAGGATGTAATTAGCTTCACAGACACAGGTTCACTTCCATGTACATATATTGTAGCATTGTGTATGGCTAATGGTCATATAAGAATGACTCCAGAAAAGCCTCCATACATTTCCTGTCTTGTACAAGTCAACTCAGTTCATTCAATGTCCTTCCAAAATATGTTTCATAATCATCATCTTGCAATTGTTTCACATAAACTAATACAGATGAAAAACCTATGGCAAGGCACAAGCAAAGAAACAAAGTTACAGCTGATCAGAGCATGTATATTCCCAGTGGCAACATACGGCTGCGAGACTTGGACACTCAATAAAACAGTTGCAAAAAAGATTACATCATTTGAAATGAAATGCTACAGAAGGATGTTGAGAATACCCTGGACAGAAAAAAAGACCAACAGAGAAGTACTGCACTCACTTAACGTACAGGAACATTGGCTCCTAAATTCTTCTTCTTCGATCCTTAACCACCGACCGTCAAAGCAGTCAGTGGCCATCACGCCTAGTGACGTCTTGTAGGGCAACAACAAATTGATTCCACTTTGCACGGTCGGTGGCCATCCTTCGTACAGTGCCCCAACTCTGGTTCATTCTTTGCATCTCAGCCTCCACAGTCCTCCGCCAAGTTGTTTTTGGTCGGCCTCTCTTTCGCTTTCCTTCAGGGGTCCAAAGCATAGCTGTTCTTGTGATGGCATTCGGGGTCTCTTCTGAGGACATGACCAACCCAGCTCCAGCGTCTGCCAGCTATGATGGTGTGCATGTCCTCTTGCTTGCTACGAGTAAGCAGATCTTGGTTGGTGATGGTATTCGGCCAAAAGATTCGGTGAATTTTTCTTAGGCATGTTGTGTGAAAAGAGGACAATTTTGACATTTCCTTCTCTGTGACTCTCCAGCATTCCGCACCATAGAGAAGCACAGAAAGCACGCAACTCTGGTATAATCTTAATTTTGTGCTTGTGCTGTATTGGGAGGACTTCCAGATGTTATTTAGGCTAAAGAAGGCTGTTCTTGCCTTATTCATTCTGATGTTGATGTCTTTGCCTGCCCCCCACCGTCTGGTGTTACTATGCTTCCTAGGTATGTGAAGGTATCTGTCTGTACCAGTTGCTGATTCCTTACTGATATGGGCTCAGGGTTGCTCACATTGAGCGTCATGACCTCAGACTTCTTTAAATTGATGTTCAAGCCCACCTGCTGGCTAAATTTATTAAGTCTATCCGTTTTTCCTGGATGTGTTGATGTGAATGTGCCAGCAGTGCAATGTCATCTGCATATTCCAGATCTTCCAATGTAGAAAATGTAGTCCATCTTATTCCTCTTGGACTGCCCTCTGTTGTCTGGCGCATCACCCAGTCTATGACTGTTAAAAATAGAGTGGTTGATAAGGGGCATCCCTGTCGTACTCCTGTCTTCACCTCGAAGGTTAGGTTGCTCTGCCCAACACTACACGTAAAGTTGGCATAGAGGCTTTTTATGATTGACACTATGCAGCTTGGAATTCCATAAGCCCTCAGTATTTTCCATAAACTGTCCCTATGTATGCTGTCAAAAGCCTTTTCAAAATCAACAAAATTTATGTAAAGCTGTCTTTGCCATTCTGAGCACTGCTCTATAATGTTCCTGAGAGTGAATATATGGTCTACACATCTTCTGTTCTTTCTAAATCCTGCTTGTTCTTTCCTCAGTTTGTAGTCTACTGCCTTTGAAATTCTCTGTATAATTATCCTGCCTAGTATTTTGCTGGGAACTGAGATTAGAGTGATTCCTCTCCAATTATTGCAGTCTGAAAGATCTCCCTTCTTGGGCAATTTGACAATTATTCCTTTGTTCCACTCTGATGGTGTTGTCCCCGTTTTCCAGACTTGTGCAAATAGTGGTTCTAATAGTTCTGCTGCTAGCTCAGGGTCTGTCTTAAATAGCTCTGCATTTAAGTTATCATGGCCCGGAGCTTTACCGTTCTTTAGCCCTTTGATTGCTGTGATGATTTCTTCTTTTCGTGGAATGTCTGTATTTACATCTAGATCGTTTTCAGCCTCAGGAACATTCAATTGTGTCTCTGGTATTTCCTTGTTCAGAGTTTCTCTGAAGTGCTCTGCCCATCTTGTTTTTTGTCCCTCTGCTGTCTTGATGAGATTTCCTTGCTTATCTCTTACTAATGTAATATTGTTTGCACCTTGTTTTCCGCTGATGAATTTAGTTATTTTGTATACTGTGCTTAGTTCATTTCTCAGTGCTGCCTCTTCTGCCTGTTTTGCAAGATCGTCTAGGAAATTCCTTTTGTTGGCTCGGGTTTGGCGTTTAACTTCCCTGTCCAGTTGACTGTACTGTTCGCTATATAGTTGCTTTAACCTGGGGGACTTCGCTTTTGTTTTCTTTCTTTTCATTTCCTTTCTCATCTTTATGGTGTTTAGTGTTTCTGGTGTTATCCAGTCTTGCTTCTTCCTTTCCTGGCTTTTGGCAAATTGATATCGTTTCTTAATGTCGGCCGCAAAAGCTTTTCTGGTAAGGGGGTCCTTCAATTTGCTGATGTCAAACCTTTTCTGTGCAGTTACAGCTGGTCCAGCCCTTCTTAGTTTCACTTTCAGTTTTGCTACTACTAAATGGTGATCGCTTCCCACATCTGCACCTCTTCTTACCTTCACATCTTGTAATGCATGTCTCCATCTACCGTTAACCATGATGTGGTCTATCTGGTTTCTGTCCCGACCATTTGGTGATTCCCATGTTAACTTGTGAATTTCCTTATGTGGGAAAAGTGTTCCTCCAATGACCAGGTTGTTAATGCTACAGAAACTTATTAGCTTATCCCCATTTTCGTTTGCTATTCCGCTGCCGCATTTCCCCATTGTTCTTTCATTATATGTATTGTGTGTACCAACTTTCGCATTGAGGTCTCCCATTACTATAACAAGATCATATCTAGGTGTGTCCTCCATTTCTTTCTGCAGTTGTTGATAGAATTCATCCTTGACCTCCTCATCGCTATCATTCGTTGGTGCGTAGCATTGTATTATTGTAGTGTTGGTGAATCTCCCTCTCAATCTCAATCGTATCAGTCTGTTGTTGATGGGTTTCCATTCCAGTAATGTCCTTTCTATCCCTTTCTGTAGAATAATGGCTACGCCTTCACTGTGCTGTCCATCCTCTCTTCCAGAGTAAAGTACTGTTTCTCCTGTTGCTGTTTTAACTTTTCCTGCCCCTGTCCATCTGCTCTCGCTTATCCCCAGGATGTGTAACCTATAGTTTCTCATTTCTGCCATGACCTGTCTTAGTTTACCTGTCTCGTACATTGTCCTGACATTCCAAAATCCTATTCTTGTATCCTGTTTTGCGGTCAGGACATCCGTTTTCATGTCAGTGGCTTCCTTTCGGCTTTCACCACTGACAGTCATACGAGCCACAGACTCCGAATGTCCATCCCGCAGCAAAGTTTGTTCATTTGATGTTGTTTCCGTAACTTCATTATTTTTTTTACATAGACAGGGGTGTCAGCCCTATGCTAAAACCCCCAACCTGGAGGACCAGGGTACCAGCTTTTGTCTGACCCCTACCCACACAGACCAGTCCAGCTTGGTTGAACCTACCAGGAGTAAAACTCCCACTGGCATAGCTCTGGGGATTGTCAGGGTACGCAAGCTGCCATACCGCTACAAGGTATAGGTACCATTGATGGCAGTGGCTCCTAAATACCATCGCAATAAGGAAGCTGAAATTTTTCGGTCATATAAAAAGACATAATAGCCTGGAAAAAACAGTGATGGAAGGCATGGTCCCTGGAAAAAGGGGAAGGGGTCGACCTAGACGACGGTGGACCCAGGACATCACAGAGAGTCTGAACTTGTCTTTGGCTGATGCAGGTCGACTTGCCCAGAATCGTGATGCGTTCAGAGCAGCTGTAATGGAGACAACGTTCTGGAAAGAATACGTCACATGATGAATCATCATCATCACCTTTTAGCTCTCCAAAGAGCGTTGGCCATCAACAAACTAATACCAAGTCTTCCTATCCTGTGCCATCAGCTCAAGTCCTCTTCTCCACATATTCTTTGGTCTCTCTCTACCTTTCTTACCAGGGATCATAGTCTGTTTGCTCTCTCTTTATTGTTTTTTCCTAAGTTTCCCCAGGCCTTCATTTTTTTTTTTTTAATTATATGATTCCGTTTTTGAGCAATGTAAAAGAATCTGTTTGTAACCATTATTTAATTCATGTCCTCTCTGAGGGGACACAAAAGCAGAGGACCATTACTCCTTCAAACACATTATAAACAATGACTAAAATGAGGCAAATAACTCCATCATGTAAAAACTGCTACCACAACAGAACATCCTGTAAGGAGCCAGCTACAACGGTGATCCCATGTTCCTTATAAGCACAATAGGACAAGGTGAAGACAATATGCCCTAACCATTTTATTCTCTCACTCTCTGCTTTTAAAAAAAATTATGCATACATGCCACACCTCGGAGATGAAAAACCTGAAGAAAAAATCCAAAACCCTGTACAAAGACCCACAAAACCTGTACAAAGACTGAAAAAAAAACATATCAAAAGAGTTAATTCGTGTAAAAATATTTTCAATTACAGTGGGCTGCATTATAAATGAGGCACGGGGACTTTGCCTTTTAAAGCAGGTCTTCACTTATTTTAAAACCCAAACAATAAATGTCAGAGTTTATTTTACATTGTAAAAATAATGTGATGGTGTCATCATTTAGTCTATTTCTGTGCTTAATTATCACTAACAGACAGGGAAATCCTGTGGTCAATAGGACCGTATAAAAGAACTCTGAGACACGGTAATAAGGGGAATGGGTTAGACAACCTGTACAGAAATTATGTACAGGGTGTACACATCTGAAAACGCAAACACCTTGTACAGATTATGGGTAAACCATATCATGTGGCATGTATGATTATGTCAGCAATGGTGTTTGTGTCTCTGTGGATAGTTACCATTTTTCATTTTCACTCTCTATGAAGTATGGAGTCGCCACTGTTCTTGAAGTAATGGTTTCTGCCGCAACATGTTTTACATGATGAGGTTGCCAGCCGCCATGGTTAAACCTCATATTGGTCAACTCTTATGACATGCCAACCTCTTATGACACGCCAGAGGCAGCAGTAGGCCGGTTCTTTGTCTCCTCAGAGACCTACATGGGCTTGGCAGATTGTGATTTCTCCATTAAATATTTCTTTTCCCCACTGTATCTGAAGTTTTTCCCCCTCACGTATTATCTTAAAATGTCCCTTAAATAGCTGTCCTTTTCCATTCCTCTGGTCCATCCTGCAGGATCAAGCAAATGCTCGACTCGCATTAATCAAATTTAGTTTGCATTTTACTGTAATGGTTTAGTTTCTGATCATCATCAGGTGCCATCTTCACATCAGCTGCATTAGATCTCCAATGTCTTCTGCCTCTTGTCTTAATGGTGCAGTCTGGTAGATCTTTTCCTGTCCATCTCTTGATGTTATCTTCCCATTTACAGCGCTGTCTTCCTCCTGCTTGTTTGCCTTCAACTCTGCCTTCTATTATGGTCTTCAGTGTCCGGTGTTATGTCTTTTTACATGGCCAAACTATTTTTGGTGTCTAATTTTGATCTCCTTCATTAATTCTCTTTTCATCCCTATGACCTCTTTATTTGTTTTCTTCTCTTTCTATGAGACGTGCCCCATTCTTCTATATATTCACATCTTAAAGGCCTCAATTCTTTCTTCTAATTGCTTGTTCATTGTCCATGTTTTTACACCACACAGTAATGAAGAATATATATATATATATATATATAGCATTTGATGATTCTCTGTTTTAATTTATGAGATAGTTGTTTAGATGTTAGTATCTGTCTCATGTTGTTTAGATGTTAGTATCTGTCTCATGTTGTTTAGATGTTAGTATCTGTCTCATGTTGTTTAGATGTTAGTATCTGTCTCATGTTGTTTAGATGTTAGTATCTGTCTCATGTTGTTTAGATGTTAGTATCTGTCTCATGTTGTTTAGATGTTAGTATCTGTCTCATGTTGTTTAGATGTTAGTATCTGTCTCATGTTGTTTAGATGTTAGTATCTGTCTCATGTTGTTTAGATGTTAGTATCTGTCTCATGTTGTTTAGATGTTAGTATCTGTCTCATGTTGTTTAGATGTTAGTATCTGTCTCATGTTGTTTAGATGTTAGTATCTGTCTCATGTTGTTTAGATGTTAGTATCTGTCTCATGTTGTTTAGATGTTAGTATCTGTCTCATGTTGTTTAGATATTAGTATCTGTCTCATGTTGTTTAGATGTTAGTATCTGTCTCATGTTGTTTAGATGTTAGTATCTGTCTCATGTTGTTTAGATGTTAGTATCTGTCTCATGTTGTTTAGATGTTAGTATCTGTCTCATGTTGTTTAGATGTTAGTATCTGTCTCATGTTGTTGAATGTAGTCTTGGCCATTCCTATTCTCTTCCTGATTTCTGTTTTGCCTCTGCCATCTTCTGTCATTATATGACCAAGATATGCGAAACTCTTGACTTGTTCCAGGATTTTCCCATTTATTTTTATCTTTAACATTAGCTTATCGCCTACTTGACTAATTACACTAGTCAACAAATTTTCAAAAGTTATTTGTACCAGAAATTAAATATACCATTTCTTATCGATTTTGACATGCTGATTTCAAATATCATAATGAAATTCACCAATTGGCTCTGGTTTTTTTTTTAAATGATGAATTTACATTACAGTAATACAAATAATGAATGCTTGTTTAATTCTCTGGGGTGAACAGCTAGTCTTTCTACTTTAGCATTATAAAAATTGTGGTTACATACTCAATTAATTGATATTTCAACATAAAATGATAGAAAAAATAAAAACATTATTTAAAGTTCACATATCATGTTTTAAAAAGGCACATTTGAACCCATTCCATCATTATTCAGTTGCTGTTCAAGCTCTCTTTGCTTGCTTCTTGTAGTCAATTGATGAGGTGTCTCTTGTCACAGTCCAACAGTAATCAGCAAGCATTGAAGGGCTCCTATTGCCTTGATACATTGTCTCCAAAGCAGCAATGTCCTGGTGAAATCGTTCACCATGCTCATCACTGGCCGCTCCACAGTTTGACATAAAGAAATCCAAATGAGAATCCAGAAAATGAATTTTCAAAGACATGTTGCAGCCAAGACTCTTATACTTCAGAAGGAGATTTTCTACAATTTCATTGTAATTATCAGATCTGTTGTTTCCAAGAAAATTGTCCACCACTGACTTAAATGCTAGCCATGCTGTTTTTTCCTTGCCATGCAACACGCAAAGAAACTCGTCATCATGAAGACGTTTTCGAATTTGCGGACCAACAAATACTCCCTCTCTTATTTTAACTTCACTCAGTCTTGAAAATTTTCTGATGAGGTATTAGAAAGCCTCATCTGTTTTCTCCATTGCCTTGACAAAGTTTTTCATGAGACCCAGCTTAGTGTGCAAGGGTGGCAACAAAATCTTGCTGGTGTCGACAAGTGCTGGGTTCTCAACGTTCTTACTGCCAGGCTGCAATGACTGCCTGATTGGCCAATGTCTTCTGATGTAATGGTCACTTTGTGCATGGCTATCCCACTCACAGAGAAAGCAACAGTACTTGGTGTATCCGCCCTGTAGTCCAAGCAAAAGAGCGACCACTTTTAAGTCACCGCAAAGTGACCAATGATGATGATCGTAGTTTATACACTTCAAAAGCTGCTTAATGTTTTCATGTTTCTTTCATATGAACTGCGTGACCAACTGGAATTGACAGTAACACATTACCATTATTCAACAAAACAGCTTTAAGAATGGATGAATCAATGAAAAGTCTCCACTCTTCCGGTATGTAATTGATTTTGAGGGCTGCCATTAAACCAGAAATGTTGTGGCACGCAGAAAGGTCACCCTCTTTGAAAAAGAATGTAATAAGCTGCTTCTGGCGGTTCCTATACACAGATATTGTAACATCTTCTGCCAGGAGATTCCACTGTTGCAATCTGGAACCCAAAAGCTCCGCCTTGTTCTTCGGTAAATTCAGATCTCTTACAAGATCATTCAGTTCACCTTGGGTTATTAAGTATGGTTTAGCGGATGTAGTTTGCTCAAAATCTGGGTCGCTTGAGGTTGATGGTTCAGGACCACCAATGTCCTCTTCTTCATCAGTGGAAGCAGCTGAAAATGATTCTGGCACTCTGGGAACTGGTAGGTCATCGCCATGTGGTACCGGATGTATTGCAGAGGGGATGTTTGTCATATATATAAATTGACCGTAATTAAATAAACTAGTAGCATATATCTTGAAAACTAGAGCCAATCAACATTTTTTAATGTCATTTTCGTTTTCAGCACACCAAAATTAGTTAAGATCAGCTATTTTCATTTCTGGTACATTTTGGTTGTTGATCATAGTTTTCATTTTCTCAGTGTTAATGTCAAATCCATATTAATGACTTATGCTATTTACTTGCTTCACTAGCTCTTACATCTCCTGTTCATTTTCAGCTAACAAAACAGCTTGACAGTCAATGACTGCCTGCGTCAGGGTCAGCGAACCAGAGCTGACCAAGACCCTACTCCACCTCCACGTGGTGGTCCTGGAAACAGGCTGCATCACTGCAGTCTGGCTGAGGAGTAGGGATCGAAGAGGGAAGGCAAACCCGGTCCCAAAAAATGCCATGCGGAAGTCGGATGTGTCGGCCGAAAGGCGCAAATACCGCAGCCTTGCTGTAAACGGACACAACGCAACCAACGTCCTGTGTCAAGTCCTCCTGTCCTGTGCCATTCACTCAAGATCTCCCTGTCTTCTTTAACCATCAGTTTCTATCTCCAGTTCTCATCTCCATGTATTTTCTACCTCCCTCACCCTGGGGATTCCAGAACAAGACTACCTTGTAATGCTATCCACACATTCTCTCAGCGTGTGTCTTTTCCATCACCAGCATCTTCTTCTCATCTCCTGTCCCACTGGCATTCGTCTTTTTATCATCAGCTCCACACTGATATTTAATTGTCATATTATTAAAATTTTAATACTCAACATCTTATTACCAGCAGCACACTCATAATGTATATATTTGTAAACAAAATTTTCATAATTAATCATTCACCAATATTATCACACTTAATCCTAATTTTATAATAGTAATTTTATGACCATTATCATACTTACGTCATCCTCCCCTTCATATCGATGATCTTGTCATAAACATGTTTGACAACTTCAAAGCTGTGGGAACAGAAATGAGATAACCATGGGAAATAAGAAAGTTTTTATTATATGTAATATCCTAAAATGGGGATGCAAAAGAATTCATGAATTCATATTGTTTGTGTGTGAATTCCAGGGTTAGTGTGTTGCCCTAGCCAAGACACTGAAGCACTTCCACGTGATGCATCCTGGACATAGGTAACATCTGAGTTCTTGAGCTGCCTGGCTAACGCTCAGGGATCAGTTAGCCACACCAGAATGGCCCAACACCATGATTCCCACTGTGGTGCGACATGCTGAGAAGCCAGTATTGCACACCAAGCTTGGGAGAATCACTTGAGCTCAAGTCTTAACTCTTGTTTTTACCTGGTTTACCGCAAGTGTCCAACTGACAGAGTGGTTGTAGCACTGGTCTCTTGCTGCAAAGGTGACTGGTTTGAATCATGGTATCGACACGTTCCAGTCTACCCAGCTGTAAAATATTACCTTGTGGTGCTAACTTTAGGCTTTCTCAGTGCATGACGTATTTAAAACTGCGATCTAGTGATTTACATTATTAAGTGACATGAAATCTCTGGACCACAAAAGTGAGTAAAAACATCAAAATACATGAAAATGTTAAAACTCATCTACGCACAGAACAAAGATCCATGTGGTGAAAGGAAACAAACAGCAGAAAATGTCCTCTAAGACTGTTGGTTCCATGACAGGAGTATGCTGACAGCATGGCCTTCATTAACGCATTTGAGGAAAAAACAGTATGGACACTAAGTCAGACCAAATTTATGAGAGAAATAGACGTGATTACATGAGAGAAGGCTAAGACAGATTACCAACTAAGAGAGAAATAGACGTGAATACATGAGAGAAGGCTAAGACAGATTACCAACTAAGAGAGAAATAGATGTGATTACATGAGATAAGGCTAAGACAGATTACCAACTATGAGAGAAATAGATGTGATTACATGAGAGAAGGCTAAGACAGATTACCAACTATGAGAGAAATAGACACGATTACATGAGAGAAGGCTAAGACAGATTACCAACTATGAGAGAAATAGACGTGATTACATGAGATAAGGCTAAGACAGATTTCCAACTATGAGAGAAATAGATGTGATTACATGAGATAAGGCTAAGACAGATTACCAACTATGAGAGAAATAGATGTGATTACATGAGAGAAGGCTAAGACAGATTACCAACTATGAGAGAAATAGACGTGGTTACATGAGAGAAGACTAAGACAGATTACCAACTATGAGAGAAATAGATGTGATTACATGAGAGAAGGCTAAGACAGATTACCAACTATGAGAGAAATAGATGTGATTACATGAGAGAAGGCTAAGACAGATTACCAACTATGTACATGAGAGAAGGCTAAGACAGATTACCAACTATGAGAGAAATAGATGTGATTACATGAGAGAAGGCTAAGACAGATTACCAGCTATGAGAGAAATAGATGTGATTACATGAGATAAGGCTGAGACAGATCATCAACTTTCTGAGAGAAACATAAGTGGTTATATGAGAGAAGCCTGAGGCAGATCACCAAATTTATGAGAGAAATAGATGTGATCATACGAGAGAAGCCACAAACAAACCAAACATGTTGTTTGTTTTATGGCAGAAGCCTGAGACAGATTACCAACTATGAGAGAAATAGATGTAATTACATGAGAGAAGGCTGAGACAGATTACCAACTTTATGACAGAAATAGACGTGGTTATATGAAAGAATGTTGAGACAGACTATCAACTTTATGACAGAAACAAGCATGGTTATATGAAAGAACGCTGAGACAGACTATCAACTTTATGACAGAAATAGACGTGGTTATATGAAAGAACACTGAGACAGACTATCAACTTAATGACAGAAACAGATGTAGTTATATGAAAGAACACTGAGACCGACCATCAACTTTATGACAGAAATAGACATGGTTTGAAAGAATGCTGAGACAGAACATCAACTTTATGACAGAAACAGACATGGTTATATGAAAGAACGCTGAGACAGACTATCAACCTTATGTCAGAAACAGGCATGGTTATATGAAAGAACGCTGAGACAATCAACTGTATGACAGAAACAGACACGGTTATTTGAAAGAACGCTGAGACAGACCATAAACTTTATGACAGAAACAGATGTGGTTATATGAAAGAACGCTGAGACAGACTATCAACTTTATGACAGAAACAGACGTGGTTATATGAAAGAATGCTGAGACAGACCATCAACTTAATGACAGAAACAGATGTGGTTATATGAAAGAACTCTGAGACAGACCATCAACTGTATGAGAGAAATAGACGTTGTTATATGAAAGAACGCTGAGACAGACCATCAACTTTATGAGAGAAATAGACGTTGTTATATGAAAGAACGCTGAGACAGACCATCAACTTTATGAGAGAAATAGATGTGGTTATATGAGAGCAGCCTATTATGATATGGTGTAGCTGCTGTGGCTGGAAAGCAACAATACCGACCCTCTTTCTCCCTCATACACACACTCTCTCTCACACTAACATGGCATGCAGGTCTGTATACAAACACACACACACAAAAGCATACCTCTTCTGGGAGTTGACCGAGTAAACCAACACATAGCCATTGATATTGATGAAGTATGACTGAGGTATAACGGAGTATTCATCCTGACCAGCTGTGTCCACTACAAGGAGGTCATACTCTTGACCCCCAACCTTTGTCTGTTTGGTAAACGCTGAAAGAAAGTTCATAGACAAAAACCTACATGAGTTACCACTGTCTATAATTAAGTGACATAATGGATTCAACTACTTCTTCTTTGCCTTCTTTAAGTACCATGCCTTATGGCATTGGTGATCATGGCTCTCTATAACGTCCTGAATCCAGTGCTGTTTATTAATGTTAGTCATTCATAACCTTCAACATCCATGGAGAACATGCATTTAACAAAAACATGTCAAGTTCTCTTGTCGCAAGTCACATGTTCTAGGTCAGTGTTTCCCAAAATTTTAGGATCACCACCCCCTTGGCTCCCAGAGAACATCCCCAGTGCTCCCTTCCATTTCATATCTTGTCCATGCCTCATTGATGTTGTCTCTGAAATCCACAAAATTTTTTTTCGCCAACACTGCTACGCAATATTTGAATAGGATAATGCAGTTAATTACCAAATATCCCGTACCCCTTGAAAAACTTCTCATAGCACCTGCTACGCGTATCCCAGGTTGCGAACCTCTGCTATAAGGTGTAAGAGAAACTAGTCCGAGTAAAGTTAGCGAAGCGCAGTGATTTATGGTTTGTTCAGGCTAGTTCTTCCTTTAAGCCATCTTATTAGGGTCCCTTGTAATCAAACCGCTTTTACATGTAATGTCCCCATGGGGGTGGTACCACCCACTTTGGGAACCACTGCTCTAGGTCTTTCCATATCTTCTGCATCATTCTCATCTCTGCTTTCAATTCTCTTCCCTGTGTCTTTCTTTAGTTGACTTGATTTGCTGTTGAAGGTTTTGTGGCTTAAAGTTTCTACAGGCTGGGGGTAACCGGCCCATTGCCAAACCCTCGTTAGATGCCTCTTATCGCATGCCTGGAGATTACAGAGTTACTATTCTTTGCTCCTCTTTCAGGCCCTGGTGACACAGGTTCATTAACACATTAACTACCAAATTGAAAAACACACTGTGGCTGAATTAAATTTTTTTCCCATTTTTATCCTGTAGGTGTTTGCACAAAGTAAGCGGTAGTTTTTGTAATTGTTTACGGATTTTTATGAATTACACGGCCTAATGGATATGAATGCAGTTTCATAATCCAGATATACCAGGTTCGAAACCTGCTGCAGGCGGTTTGGTAGCAGATCGCTTTGTGTGGATTTTTAACAATGGTATAAGCGCCGTACCATTCAGAAAGCAATGGCAAACTACTGAATGAAAAAATTGCCTAGAAAAATCACAAACAGCCAATAAAAGCTGGGGTTGATTGCCACGTCCTGTAAAGGATAAGCAACTAACTTTTTTTTAAAGATAAATGAATGTACTATTACAATAAGCACCATTTGTGGCCGTTGACGTTTTTCTTCATTATTTATTGTGGTCGCCACAGTGGACACAAAATGGTACGCGTATATGTAGAATCAAACAGTCATTATCACAGCAACATTCAATACAGCAATAGACGGTAGACAGCATTACAATGATGAGTCTGATGAGTGTTTTATTTATGTGCTGTAACTCGATCGTCAGGTGAAAAAACTCCTCCTTTTCTATAACAGAGGAGATAACAGATATATGAGATAGATCACTTCTCCCTTAGTTGTCTCAGCAAGACAGACCGTTGCGAAGTATACATAATGTCTCAAAAACTACTTAGAATAAAGCGTTTTTCAAAATTGTTCATTTAACAACGTTAGCAAGTAATGGTCCTTGGTACCTGCATCACCGATGCAGTACCAATTACAGGGACAGGTGAGCGTAGGAAAAACATCTCGTGACGACGACTTTCGAAGAAGGCGATGAACCCGAAATCGTTCACGACCAACAATCGATAGAGTTATGAACATGTTAATTTACTTGTCTATCCGGAAATACACAGAAATATTATGCCTCCCGGCAGGTGCAAATACACTAGAGGTCTTATCTCGAATAAACGAAATATCCATTAAGAGGACTCGCAACTTTCCTGACAGAACTAAAACAAATAGCGGAGATCCCTCTTTC
>JAMPIV010016412.1:0-93525 GCA_024509875.1 Oreohelix idahoensis
CTTAGAAATATTCAATATAAATAATCACAATAGTACTGAACTCTAATGTCTAAGTTCAACTAATAGACAATATTTTGTAACAATATTGTATCTAAATAATACTATATCATAAATAGTTATGATATCTGTTAACTATTATGTAATTACTTCACACAATTAATCTTAATATCCAATAATGTTGGGTATGATTCCTAGTAATTATATTGTTCAATGTACTAAGACACTCTCTTAGTACCAGAAAAGTATATTAAATAATATACAATGGGTCTATTACCTCAAAGGTAGACTATAAGATTATTTTATTTGGTCAATATATATATATTATATTATTATGCCCTAGGCATCTCTTATAAATTGTAGTGCTACTTTCTTGGACTATCACTGCATAATTATGCAATGTCCCATATTAACCTTAAATATCAGAAAAAAGTAATTAAATTAAATTACAAGTGTATTATTGCATATAATATCATATTATTAATGTAGTATTTAATATATATCATGAGGACAAACAAAACAATGATGCAACTAAAGGGTACAAACAATGTTAAGACGCAAACAAGACATTTTCACAATTAAAAAAATGAATTTATGAACTAAATAAAACAAGCGGAAGTGTCACAAGCCAAATGAAGGGTCAAGGTCTGACCCGAGGTCAACTTAATATTCAAAGTACACAAAAAAATGACTGCAAAAAAATGATGACATCACAGGACTCATAACGGACGAACATTTAACAATCATAAAATAAATTATAGTGAGAGTAGTCTGGACGAAATAGTTAACGAA
Source organism: Oreohelix idahoensis (assembly GCA_024509875.1). NCBI lineage: Eukaryota > Metazoa > Mollusca > Gastropoda > Stylommatophora > Oreohelicidae > Oreohelix > Oreohelix idahoensis. The sequence goes on from JAMPIV010016412.1 coordinate 790, forward strand.
CATGATACAAAACTGAATAAAATTGTTAACTGAGTACGAATAAAATACACCAGTTATCTACGGAACGGTACAGCTAACACAAATCGTCAAACAACAGCAGATTTGGACAGATAGTTCAATGGCAAACCTCAATGGGGCTTCCAAAAGTGCAATCGTTTAACTGCCCTAAGAAACGACCGAAATCAATTCAGGCATCGTGAGAGCCACAGAATCTAATTTCGGTTCATCCTCCCTACCTCCCACGAATTAACAACACATTAAGACAACAAAAAGTACATTAAACATAGGTAAAAACATGCCGATGTAGGCAGAGGGCATGGACTCAGTTAGCACTGTTTGCAATAACAACAGTTAAACACCTAGACTTATCTTTTCCGTTGCTTATATCAGTGCTAGAGGTCGTCAACAGCTAGGCCTGTGCCTTTGACTGTCTGCTCCTGATGGGCAGGCAACGGTAGTCCATCTTGTGCATCTTGATAAATTTGAAGCGAACTAGAAAGGCGTTGAAAAGATGTCGTCTTCACGGCGACAATGCAACAGTGACGTCATGTTGCTATTCATGATCACGTGCGTCACGTCAGCTTCGTAATGGTCATGTGATTGAAACTTGATCGTAAATAATTAATTCATTCGAAAGTCATGAAAAAAAAATTTTTGGTTTTTGGTTGTTTTTCGTCCCCACATACCGGGCACCACTGTTGCAAGGTGGTTTGCTCTGAACAATGTTCCATGTGATATGAATAAAATAATTATAAATTTCTGGCCATTGTTTTTTCTTTGATATGTTAGTTTTTTTTATTCAGTGATAGTGCATCATGCCTTCGATGGAAGATTAAGCGAATGCGGGGGTGGAAGATTCCGAACAATACTTGAACCTTGGAATACGATTGATTTGATAAGTCATTTCATTGAGTCCATACATTTAATTCACAGTTGTACACACAGGATGATCATTTCAAATAGGAGTAGAACATAAGTCCATATAAGTCATGCATAAATTAATCAATAACGTAGACTGCTGGTTTACGTGTCAATGTCCGTTTAAGGATACAATGCAGTATTGTCGTCAGAACATCACAGCTATATGCACGCGCAGCTAGACATGGCTACCTGCCGACAGTGAGACTGCGAGTCTGAATATATTCATACGAATTTGACGATTATTCTTCTCCTTCTGAGAATTCTAGTTAAATACTAACCTCCATAAATTTTCCTCCCATATAGAGTTCTAGGACTGACCCTGGTCCATCAAAAAAATGCATTATAAATGGCTATATCATGCCATTGAATTGGAAGGTTAGAAAAACGCAGCTATTCAGCTTGGCGGTCAAGTAACAAAGGGTAGCGTTTCTTAGTTACCGACTGTGACCCAAACAACGCTATACACGTCATAATCAATCGTGTATGGAGCGTTCAATAATTGAAACATCTATCGCAATATATTAAATGCCTTAACCTTTACAATTGCACGTCTGATAACCTTTAGCAGACGGCGTTAATATCATATACCGTAACATTTTTGTAGTTTGTGACATTACGGCAAAAGAAAGTTATCTCCACCAGCTGTGCCAATCTTAGAAACTGCACCATACCTCACACCTAGCCAAGTGCCTGTGCCATTCATTAGGAACTTTTATCTAACAAACCAACAGTAGCCTTTACGCTTCACCGTCTGGCGATTTTTGAGACTATTAGCTACCAGCCCACCTCGTTAAATCTGGGGCCTGACACAGAAGAAATAAAAAGACAATTTCCATTGTTCTACAGTATTAGCTGCAGTTGTAAAATTATTAAAGTGCCAGAATTCACAACTTGGTAAGTCTGTGTGTGTGACTGTGTGTGCTGGCCAGCCCAATCGTGTTTTTGAATGACAGGAGATTTAATCTTTTTTTACCCTTATAATTAGTTCGTCCTAGTATTAAGGGGTATTGTATTCATTGTACGGGATTTCTCCTAGCGGGATTGTTTAACTGTGTTCATTCCCCCTTCCGTAAAGTTTTGTTGAATAAAGGGAAACATTTGAGAACCCTAGCTTTTCCTCTACCCCCTTATCACTGTAACCCCTTGCCTCAGAGTAATAAATTTACTATTGGGTTAAATTGCCTATCTCTGATCATCCCCTTTCCCCCCCCCCCCCCTCTTGTCTTTGGGACCGGGTCTTTTCTGTTAGTAAATACAAGCTGGGAAAAGGTGTATTGGATACTTTTCCTCAACCCCCCGTCATATTTGTATTCTGTAACCTTTGATTTCTGACTGTAAATTGATAATTATTTGTGACTTGATTTTATGATAATAAAAGTATTAAAAACTTTATTTTCATTTTTGTGTCGGCTAGCCCAAATCAAACATTCCTCATATTTGTTATCGTAGTTGTGGTTCATGTACGTTATGTGTCAGAATCACCAAATCGGTGTGTGCGCCTGAACGACTGGAACTGACAAACAATTGTTTGTTCAGAAGAGTGGTAGGAATAGTTTTGAGAGACAAATATTGTCGTAATAAGAGACTGTCCTTACTCTTCCCAGCACTTGTGAATCTACTACCTCACTTTCCTAAATCCTTATTCTCACAGAGCCTTCACTATCATTCTACACTCTAAAGGGACCAATATCCATCAGAACTCTCTCAGATAAAAATTACGACAATGGATATATGAAGACGACAGACATGTGAGAAAGATACATCAGGTGATGGATATATGAAGACGACAGACATGTGAGAAAGATACATCAGGTGATGGACATGTGTAGACGACAGACATGTGAGAAAGATACATCAGGTGATGGATATATGAAGACGACAGACATGTGAGAAAGATACATCAGGTGATGGATATATGAAGACGACAGACATGTGAGAAAGATACATCAGGTGATGGACATATGAAGACGACAGACATGTGAGACAGATACATCAGGTGATGGACATATGAAGACGACAGACATGTGGGAAAGATACATCAGGTGATGGAAATATGAAGACAACAGACATGTGGGAAAGATACATCAGGTGATGGACATATGAAGACGACAGACATGTGAGAGAGATACATCAGGTGTTGGACATATGAAGACGACAGACATGTGAGAGAGATACATCAGCTGACGGACATATGAAGACGACAGACATTTGGGAAAAATACATCAGATGATGGACATATGAAGACGACATACATATAGGAAAGATTAGCTGATGGATATATGAAGACGACAGACATATGGGAAAAATACATCAGGTGATGGATATATGAAGACGACAGACATTTGGGAAAGATACATCAGGTGATGGACATATGAAGATAACAGACATTTGGGAAAGATTGGCTGATGGACACACTGAAGACACCACATAAGTGGCAATTAAACCTCAGGTGATGGATACAAGTCTATCAGAATGTACAATTAAAACAAGGGATATATGTTGGAAATGCAGCAAAATCAACCTTTGATGCAAAGGAAACTCTTGATCCTAGATAAAAACAGAGTAAAATCAAAGACACGCTGTTTTATCAAAAGGTTGTTCATTTCATAACTTTCAATTTCTGAAATGTAAACAAATGTATTTCAAAATTCTTGCTCACTCACAACAAACTCGTATTTATTGAAAACAATCATTGGTCTCCGGCAAACAAGCATAGCGTTTCTCCAAACAAACAAGTTGTTGCGTGATAAATTCTCGCAACATCATTTTATTACAATATCTATTTTATAACGCAAGGGCAACAACTGCTTGAAATTTATAGTTACTTTTCTCGGTAAGCATTTGTCTTCTCGCGTTGGTATTGAATGCAGTTGAGTTTTTGAGCTGTGGTCATTTTTCGCGCCGGACTGCGCATGACTGGTCTTGCTTTTTGGTCGATCGGTTTCCGCCCACCACTAGTGGAGTGAGCGATTTGGAATGGCGAAAGAGATGCCTCGTTGAAGAGGGGATCTCCGCTATTTTTTTTGTTCTGTCAGGGATGTGTAGTCCTCTTAATGGATATTTCGTTTACTCGAGATAATACCTCTAGTGTTTCCCCACATGCCGGGAGGCGTGATATTTCTGTGTATTTCCGGAAGGCAAGGTAAATTAACATTTTCATTAACTCTATCGATTTTTTGGTCGTGAACGATTTCTGGTTCATAGCCTGTCTTCGAAGTCGTCGTCACGAGATGTTTTCCTAGCTCACATGTCGCTGTATTGTGCTGCATCGGTTGATGCAGGTCCCAAGGACTATTACTTGCTACTTGGTTACCTGAACTAGGTTTGAAAAACCTTTGTTATCTAGAGGATATTTTTTGAGGACATTATTTATACTTCGGCAGACGTGTCTGTCTTGCTGAAGTCAGACTAAGGAGAGTGAACTGATCTCATACATCTGGTTATCTCCTGGCTGTTATAGAAAAGGATGGAGTTTTTCACCTGACTACATTTACAGCACTATGAAATATAACATGCATCTGACTCATCATTGTAATGCTGTCTACCGTCTATTGCTGTATTGAATGTTGCTGTGATAATGACTGTTTGATGTGTCTACATATTCGCGTAACCATTTTGTCACTGTGGCGTCCACAATAAATAATGAAGAAAAACGTCAACGGCTGTTTCAAGAATCATTGACTTTATACGTCGTGAGTTTACTGACGTCCTATGTGGATTGCCCTGTTATTTTTGTATGAACATTGTTTTGACTGAACACATCTGCACACTACACAAAACCAGACATGCGGATACCATCCATCATCATATGGCATCACGCATCATATGGTGGCCAATGTGGGGAAACACTAGAGGTATTATCTCGAATAAACGAAATATCCATTAAGAGGACTACACATCCCTGACAGAACAAAAAAAATAGCGGAGATCCCCTCTTCAACGAGGCATCTCTTTCGCCATTCCAAATCGCTCACTCCACTAGTGGTGGGCGGAAACCGATCGACCAAAAAGCAAGACCAGTCATGCGCAGTCCGGCGCGAAAAATGACCACAGCTCAAAAACTCAACTGCATTCAATACCAACGCGAGAAGACAAATGCTTACCGAGAAAAGTAACTATAAATTTCAAGCAGTTGTTGCCCTTGCGTTATAAAATAGATATTGTAATAAAATGATGTTGCGAGAATTTATCACGCAACATATCACCACCTCCTCCCGATAAAAAATCCTTTTCTATAACAGCCAGGAGATAACCAGATGTATGAGATCAGTTCACTCTCCTTAGTCTGACTTCAGCAAGACAGACACGTCTGCCGAAGTATAAATAATGTCCTCAAAAATATCCTCTAGATAACAAAGGTTTTTCAAACCTAGTTCAGGTAACCAAGTAGCAAGTAATAGTCCTTGGGACCTGCATCAACCGATGCAGCACAATACAGCGACATGTGAGCTAGGAAAACATCTCGTGACGACGACTTCGAAGACAGGCTATGAACCAGAAATCGTTCACGACCAAAAAATCGATAGAGTTAATGAAAATGTTAATTTACCTTGCCTTCCGGAAATACACAGAAATATCACGCCTCCCGGCATGTGGGGAAACACTAGAGGTATTATCTCGAATAAACGAAATATCCATTAAGAGGACTACACATCCCTGACAGAACAAAAAAAAATAGCGGAGATCCCCTCTTCAACGAGGCATCTCTTTCGCCATTCCAAATCGCTCACTCCACTAGTGGTGGGCGGAAACCGATCGACCAAAAAGCAAGACCAGTCATGCGCAGTCCGGCGCGAAAAATGACCACAGCTCAAAAACTCAACTGCATTCAATACCAACGCGAGAAGACAAATGCTTACCGAGAAAAGTAACTATAAATTTCAAGCAGTTGTTGCCCTTGCGTTATAAAATAGATATTGTAATAAAATGATGTTGCGAGAATTTATCACGCAACACAAGTCTGACTTTTATTAGTATCCAATTTGCCACAGTAAGGAACAATAAGCATGTTAACGTTCTACGTTATAACTCAATTTCGTAAAAATATTTATGTTTATAGAAAAGATACAAATTTTTTAAATAGGAAAGGATAATATTAATATCAGTAAATTCGTGCATTGTTTTGACATAAAGCTAAAGTTCAGTCCTGCTGAATAGAGCATCTGACTGACTAAGACGTTACAGTGTGTTTCTGGTGACAAAGTTACCGGGTTTCGGATAACTAACCTGGTAACGTCACTCTCCAGTTTACCAAGCTATAAATGGATACCTGACTCTTCTCTTGAGTTAGGGAAAGTAATGGCAACTAGGAAAAGAACTGATCACCCCCACCTCACAAAGCTGGACCCAGAATAGTGAGGTTCCTAACACTTCATTCCCCTAGGCAAATACCTGTTGTGGGATTACTTTGACCTGTTGTGGGATTACTTTTACCTGTTGTGGGAATTACTTTTACCTGTTGTGGGATTACTTTTACCTGTTGTGGGATTACTTTTACCTTTAGTCCCATAGCCAATTTGACGATCTACAACTATGGGACTATTTACTGAAAAGATAATTCAAGATATAGTTTTTGTTTTTATGTGAGTCAATTCATCAGTCATCACGCGGGCTACATGACCACCTTTGTATCATTGACGCTACCCCCATCCCCACTTTATAAACACCACCCTATTTCTCCACTTTCATAAAAGTGAGAATGTTACGCATGGCGCAAGTAAGTGATATAAGAAAGTCACCAGAAGAATACAAGATAAACACGCAAGAAGGAAACCAGAGATCATAAAGAGAAAGTAAAGAAGGCAGAGGAAGAGAACCGGGGAGAAGAAAAGAGGAAATTTTAACATCTCGCAACATTTTCTATTTTACATCTTTTTTTTTTTTTTTTTCAAACTCGACACATTTTAGCCAACATTCCTTTACAGGTCAACCAGGAAGAAATGATATCAATTTTAAAACGTAGGCGCGATATAAAGAGAGATTACTGATGGATGTTCTAAACCTTTAAAGCGGATCAGTTACGAACCCCCACAACGAGTGTGTGTATGTGCTATCGGCTCTCCTCAAGCTATCAAGAACAGATTCAAGATGGAATTTCCCAGTACGAACAGAATTAAAAATCAGTCAGGCGCTCGCCTTAAAAACAGAAGAACACAGAAATCTATATAAAGGAAAAAAGGTTATCCCCCATCATTCAGTCTTTCTTCTGCTAAATCACTCCTAGGAGACGAAAAGCACTCAAAGTTCATAAAAACAAACAGTTCAGAGTCCAGTGATTCTCACACGACTGAAAATTGGGTCGTGGGAAGCATTGCGATGGGTCGGGCACTTAAAAGTTTCCTTACTCGAAGTTGTAAGTGGAAAACATTTGGCTGAACTTCTGTAAACACTTTTTACTTGTCGATTTTAGTACCCGGTGGGTGGTAGAAAAAAAAAGTACTGTGTCTTACTAGCATAATACAAGAAAAAACCTACTTTACGTCCACAATGCCTTCGACAGGGGCTAATGAACAAAAACAGACAGAAAAGAAAGTGAAAACTAAGTTTAAAATATGAGAAATAAATATGGCTAAGCGTGATAGCGTTGCATGGCTTTTCTAAAAATAGCTGCCACTTTTGGAAGTAGAGAGAAAAGACTAAATACGGAAAACAACCCCGAGAACTTAGTGAGAGAAAAGTAAAAAAAAAAAAAAATAAGGAAAACGAAGAGAGAGGGAAAAATAAATAAAATAACAAAAGATATATATATATATATATATATATATACATATACATTATATATATATATATATATATATATATATATATATATATATATATATATATATATATATATAGTATATGTATATGTATATATGTATATATGTATATATGTATATATGTATATATATATATATATATATATATATATATATATATATATATATATATCTATATATATATATATATGTATAGATATATAGATATAGATATATATATATATATATATATATATATATATATATATATATATATATATATATATATATATATATATATATATATATATATATATCTATGTATATGTGTATGTATATATATATATATATATATATATATATATATATATATATATATATATATATATATATATATATATACACATATACATACATATATACATACATATATATACATACATATATATACATACATATATATATATATATATATATATATATATACTAGCTGTCATACCAGGCGGTTCCAAAGGTTGTTATTGCCGGGAGTTGTAGTGAGGATGGGCTCTCACTGCAGATAAAATACTTCTATGGCACGCGCCTCAAACAGCCTCTGACAACCAAGTCCAGCTCTCGGCCTGCACGTGTGGCTTAATTTGAGCCCGGCGGAACTGTTTCCACTGACGGGAGAAGGGGCAAAGGCGAGCGACTGGCGCCTTAAAACCAGCAGCTTCGGGCAGATAGGGCTCGTGATCCTTGGTTGGTAGCTTATCTAAGAGAAGGAACTCTGAATTCAAACCACCGCTGCCTTGCGGGAATATCCATTTATGGAATTGGCTTCGGGAGTAAACCCTGAGGATAAATCCGGAGTCGGAGTCCCTAAGGCAGTCTAATGTCGATTCGACATTATTCTGGCAACTCCTGCGACATGGCTGGTACCAAACTGTATCGGCTACTGCCGTTCCTTTGGATCTACCGGCAGTGTGGAGAGGGGGAACATGCTGCATGGGCAACAGCTTGATCTCCATATAACTGTGCCCAAGCTCGCGCCCTGGAGAGGACACTCCAGCTTCACCCTATACGTGTCGGCAAAACACGGGAAGTAGCAGTTACCGGTTATAAGCATTTTGCCCAATTGGCGTAGGGCATGGCGCCAGGGGCTACTTCCGACAGTGGGAGAGGTTCTAGGATCTCACTGGACAGCTACCGCCCGCTTCAAGCTGGGCAGCCCCCAGTCAATAAGGTGTTGTCCCGCCACTGTCTGCTTTCCCCATTGGGTGCATGGGGATTAGGGTCAAACCCGAACTGTGGACAGAAAATTTTGCACCAAGCAATTATCGAAAAAATAGAAATAAGCAAACTCTCAGATTAGGATGCTGGAACGTCCGGACTATGTTGACTGGACTATCAGAAAACCTACAGGATGTAAACGATGTAAGGAAGACAGCCATAATTAATGATGAGCTTAAACGACTTCAGGTGGATATAGCTGCACTTCAGGAAACGCGCCTGGCGGGCTCTGGAACGGTGAGCGAGAAGGACTACACATTTTATTGGCAAGGGAAAGATCTTAATAAAGCTAGAGAACACGGAGTAGGTTTTGCGGTAAAAAAATCGCTAACTAAAATGGTTGAACCAGGCGAGAATGGATCAGAACGCCTGTTAACGCTCCGCCTGCAAACTGGTTGGTTGTTCGTCCATCACGGGTGATGAAGACCACTCTGTTCATCCAATTATTTAAGAATATGTTAGGTTAGTCTATGGGTACGAAGGTGACTGAAGAGCCCGATGCGGGCCTGCAAACTAGCACAGGTCCCATCACCCTTGTCAGTGTGTATGCTCCTACTCTGTACTCTGCCTCAGAAGCTAAAGATGAGTTCTACGAGAATCTAACAGCAATTATCAAAAGCATACCTAGGCAAGAACAGCTTGTTCTCCTTAATGACTTTAACGCTAGAGTGGGTGCCGATAATGTTTCATGGCCTTCATGTCTGGGCAGGTTTGGTATTGGCAAGATGAATGAAAATGGACAACGGCTCTTAGAGTTGTGCGTCCATCGTGACCTCTGCGTGACCAACACCTACTTTCAGACAAAACCCCAGCATAAGGTGTCATGGAGACACCCACGATCCAAGCACTGGCACCAACTTGACCTGATTCTCGTCAGAAGGCCACTCCTCAGGTCTGTGCTCTCCACGCGCTCGTACCATAGTGCAGACTGTGATACAGATCACTCCTTGGTATGCTGCAAAATCAGAGCACAACCAAGAAAACTCTATTGTGTCAGACATGAAGGGAAACCACGCATTGATACCAGCAAGATGTCAGACCCTTTCATGATCGCTCAATTCACTGCGACCTTCGAGAAAGTGCTCAGTAGCCCTCAGCATGGTGATACTATTACAGAGAACTGGGAGCATCTACGGAACACCATTCAAAGTACTGCACTTGCCACCTTTGGTAAGAAAACAGCAAAGTCAAATGACTGGTTTGATGCTTCATCAGATGTGATGGCACCTGTCATTGAAGCTAAGCGCAGTGCTATGAATGAATACAAACGTTCACCGAGTGCCAGAACCCTACAGATCCTGAGGGCTATGAGAAGCAAAGTTCAACAAACTGCTCGACGCTGTGCAAATGACTACTGGCTCCAGCTCAGTGAGAGCATCCAGATGGCAGCGCAAACAGGCAACATTAGACAAATGTATGACGGTATAAAGAAAGCACTTGGCCCCCATAAAAGTAAGACGGCACCGCTAAAAACCATCAGCGGAGAGAAGCTAACCGATAAGGGTAAGCAGATGGAAAGGTGGGTCGAGCACTACTCTGAGCTTTACGCTACAGACAATACCGTTACGCCTGCAGCCCTTGATGGTGTCAACAGTCTGCCAACTATGGAGGAGCTGGATGCCGAACCAACATTAGAGGAACTCAGCAAGGCCATTGATAGCTTGGCCTCTGGCAAAGCACCAGGCAGTGATGGGATTCCTCCTGATTTAATCAAATGCTGTAAGAGCACGCTATTACATCCCCTGCATAGGATGCTGTGCCAGTGCTGGGAAGAGACAACTATTCCTCAAGACATGCGAGATGCCAAGATTGTAACACTGTATAAAAATAAAGGAGACAGAAGTGATTGCAATAACTACAGAGGCATCTCTCTTCTTAGTATTGTTGGTTTTTGCCAAAGTCATCTTAATGCGACTACACAAGTTAGCTGAGCGCATATATCCAGAGTCACAGTGTGGATTCCGAGCTGGCAGATCAACAACAGACATGATCTTCTCTCTCCGCCAGCTTCAGGAAAAATCAAGAGAGCAGAAAAGACCATTATATATCGCCTTTATAGACCTCACAAAAGCATTCGACCTGGTTAGTAGGGATGGACTCTTTAAAATCCTCCTGAAAATAGGCTGCCCTTCTAAAATGCTGGAAATGATAAAGTCATTCCATGACGGCATGAAGGGAACAGTCCAATATGCTGGAAGCACGTCACAGCCCTTTGATATACGAAGTGGCGTTAAACAAGGCTGTGTTCTGGCTCCGACCCTCTTCGGAATCTTCTTTGCCTTACTCTTGAAGCATGCATTCAGAGATGCAACTGAAGGAATATGCCTTCACACTAGGTCAGATGGCCGTCTGTTTAATCTTTCAAGGCTGAAGGCAAAAACCAAAATCAGAAGGGTCACTATAAGAGACTTGTTGTTCGCTGATGATGCTGCAGTCGTCACTCAAAGCCAACAGGAGCTTCAGAGCTTGATGAATCGCTTCACTAAAGCATGCAAGGACTTTGGCCTCACAATAAGTCTAAAGAAAACGAATGTGCTGAGTCAGGATGTGGGTGCTGCACCAGTTATCACTATCGATAACTATGAATTGGCAGTGGTGCACCAATTCACATACCTAGGGTCTACCATCAATGACAAACTCTCACTGGATACAGAAATCGACAGCCGCATTGGCAAAGCTGCAGCTACCTTTGCCCGCCTCACATCGCGTGTTTGGGGAAACTCTAAACTCACAATGAAGACCAAAGCTGCGGTATATAATGCCTGCGTCACCAGCACACTCCTATATGGCAGCGAGACCTGGACGACCTATGCTAAACAAGAAAGAAGGCTCAATACCTTCCATTTGCGGTGTCTACGCCGCATCCTCGGCATCTCGTGGAAAGATAAAGTGACAAATGTCGAGGTGTTGTCACGTGCTGGCCTTCAAAGTATGTATACGCTTCTTAGACAGCGCAGACTTCGCTGGCTTAGCCATGTTCGCCGCATGGAAGATGGTCGCATCCCAAAAGATATCTTCTACGGACAATTAGCAGATGGCAAGAGAACAGTTGGGCGACCACAGCTGAAGTTCAGAGATGTGTGCAAGAGAGATATGAGGGCACTGGACATGGATCCAGCAACATGGGAGGATGAAGCTGCCGATCGCACTAAGTGGCGATGCTATTTACGGCGCCACCTCAGATTGGGCGAAGAGAGGCTCACACAAGAAGCAGAGGTGAGAAGAAAACATCGAAAGGAGCACCAGGAAAGTAAGCAGCTGAGGGCTGTCACCTCAGGGGCGCATTCCCATAGTCAGTTATGACTGAAGGGGCTATTATTATTATTATTATTATTATACCAGGCATAGCCCGGGTCCGGGGCCATGCCAGAATGGGTGCAAGTCGGATGTGTTAGGAAGATTTTACTTTTTTTGGTTTTTATTGTATTACTACATCAAACTTGACGGGTTTTTAATTTTAGTGTGCTGTTTCCGTTCCAGGATGAGCAGATAAAAGTACATTCTTAGAGTGTTTTTGGTTTCTTTCCATTATACAGTGTAATCAAACTGTTCATGAACACCGTCATTTGAACGTTTTTCTTTGTTGATTGTAACTATTTTCGGGAGAGTATATATAATGAAAACAATACAATTTTTCAACACGGTTGCATTCCTCATCTGTGACCAGCGTACACACGGCGAGAATTATGTTATTTTAGATTCAGTTTAAAAGTTCTTTGACCACAACATTTCGTGCGAAAGTGCGTGGATTGTTTCAAAGAGTGTTCCCTGATAATAAGTGGTTTTAACAAAAACTTTCAAGTTTTCATGATTTGTACATCGGGTGAGGGCTCATGCACACCAATTTTTATGCACTTTTTCTTTGTCGAGCGCTACTAATTTCGTGAAAGAATAAAAAAATTAAAAAAAAAATAAAACCAACGTATTTGTTTTATATAACACCTACGCCGTGCAAGTTGCACACCATGCCTTGCGCACTTTTTTTTCTGGCGAGTGTTACTATTTTGAGTGTGACCGACCGACGTAACATACATCGGTAATTATGCTAGTTGAGATGAGATTGCATTGAGGTGTGCTTCTAACGCAAACAAAATTAAGTAAGGGTTTCTTTGTAGACGACATTGGAAGTACAGTGACTTGGTGACAACACGTATATGTGTTCCTTTGTGCTAACTCGGGAAAATGTCATATTCAGTTGCCCATGTGAGAAGCACTCATCGCTGAAGTCGACGCCGGCCACGTGAAGCGTTTGACCTTGTGCTTTTTTAATGGTCATTGATAAATCGACTTTTATAGAGAAGTGTAGTCTCTTAAAATTGAACGGCAGATCGGAGGGAATCATCTGGATTCTTGGTATGCAGACTTTCTCCCCGCTAGCACAACCTGTCAGGATAGTGGCCTCTATAATGTAGTTCTAGAAGTCATACCCTGCGTAGCCCGGTTCCATGTCGGAATTGGTGCAAGTCGGGTTTGATGCGAATGTTTTAGGAAGGTTTAACTTTTTTTGGTTTTAATTGTACTATTGCATATCTTGCCAAGTATATAGACAACACGTATGAATCACAAGTCTTTGAATTCAATGACTTTCTGCATTTGGTTTTGTTTTATGTAATGTATATTACCTCTCGTCATATCATGATATCTAACAATGTCAAAAAAATTACGTACAATATCCACCACTCATGTTTATTGCATAAGGCTGGGTGCAGACGAGCGTTTTCTTGCTGCGCGTATCTCGCGCGTGGAAAATGAAACAGTAGGGATTTAGAGAAAGCAGACCGACGAGCGAGGTTTTTCCCGCTGCGTAGAAAAAAACGCAACTGGTTCCATTTTCTTCGCGTATCTCCGGCGTTTTTGGCTAACCTTGAACATTATCACGTGACCAAGTACGTTAGCGACGAACTTGCGTTGTACACTGTCGTGGCATTTCTATTCTGAATTTGGATTTATCAAGAACATTTGCGTGACAATGAGTTATTTCGAATCCGTTACTTACTTTAGGCGGATCGTGATTACGCAGTAACATTAGTGGTGCTCGAGTTTTTAACATTTAAAGCGAGGTCACGGCAAAAATACGCTCGTCTGCACTACCCTGCGACTCGGTCAAAAAACCGTGCGAGATACGCGCAGCAAGATAACGCTCGTCTGCACCAGGCCTTAATCAGGGGATAGCGCGAACGCATTCCCTCGTACGAAAAGATCACGCACTCAAGTCACCCGCATTTGGGGTGATCGCAGGGGTCAACACAACCGGAGTGCAATGGAAGGGCCTCAACCTGGGAGCATCTTTCTTTTTTTTTGTCTCCGCTCTCTCATTTAAAAAAAAATTTTTTAACAACGTTTTTACATTCCGTGGAAATTTACAAAGACATGTGCATTGAAACATTGACAATAATAGGTAACAAATACACGTATAAAACAGCTCCTTCGCATACACATTTATTCTTGCACCCATATGTTATAGTTCTCCTTTTCTGCTTCCCTTTCTGCAGCTAATTTCTTCTCTTCCCTTTCTGCAGCTTGTCTTCTTTCTTCTGCAGCCTGTCTTCTTTCTTCGGCTTCCAATGCTTTAGCCTCTTTGTCAGCCTCAATCTGCAACCTCTTAGTCTCAGCCTCAGCTTGCAACCTCTTAGTCTCAGCCTCAGCTTCAAATTGTAACTTCTTAATTTCCCTGTCAGCCTCTAACTTTCTTTCGGCTTCAAACCTTCTTTCTTCGCGTTCAATAAATTTGTCACATTCCGTAGTAACATAGGCAACCATAACTTGCCCATCTAATCCTAACTCTTTTGCAGTCTGTACAGCAGCAGATCGAAACTTGGCCAGGTCCGCCATTGTCTATCAGGTAAATTTATACAATGTCTAACCAACAATTTAATCTCTAAGTATATCTAATGGACAACACAGGCACCGTGAGCTCAACCTTATTTAATTCCACCCAAGGATACCTTTTAATTCTTATTTTCCCTGAAGTGAATTACCCCCAATATTTTTAATAGGGAAAGATTCACAATCCCGGACGAGCCCCCAATATATGTGGTGAAGTGGGATGTTATAAATATTTATAGGGACTTAGTGTACTGACTGAGATCAGCTGTGAAGGTATCTATATCTATTAAGAGTAGTGTATTATAGATAACCTTACTTGCTACCACATATCTATATATCTCAGTCAGAATTATTCTGCAATAGTGTGATGACTACGTTATGTGTCTAGGGTATGTGTAGGATGAAGTGTAAGTCAAAACAACAACAGACAGATAAACAATTTAATTTATTAAACTATACTTGACAACACTGGGACACTCACATACATATAACACTCTAAAGGATATCTTAAGGAGTCACTGATAACTTTTCAAATAACAATATGTATTCATTGCTGATATGAATGAATATGTGTCCTGATTCAATTACAAAGGAACCAGGAATCACAATCAATTTTCATTACAAGTTATGTACAGCACATCTTCGAAACAGGAGGTAGAAAATACATATTTTGAACGCAGCCACGTAGCTCTTTTAAATTTGGATATTTGGGTTCCTTAGGGCTTGCTGACAAAGAATATGTAAAACGTTACGCAAATAGTCCAGGAATTAATAAATTATAACCAAAATAAAATAGTGGGGATGCCTGACAACATAAAATCATTTCTGCTCATAAAATTTTTTATAACGTGTTTGAAAAAACCTTACGTGACATAAATAGCCTACCCTGTAAACTCCAAATTGATTGGAGCGCAACAAATGAAAGACTAACCACGATTGGTCGGACTATAAATACTATCTTTCGTTGTTAGAGGAGACGTGGAAAGGTAACATTTTTTCAAACACTTGTCGAAACGTGGTCTCATTGGCTAGACTCGCTGATATACTCACTTAGGAGCGTTAGTTCGAGACCACTAGTGCAAATAATCTTGATAAAGCGACAGTGCGTTGAAGCCAGCTCATATTTGTGTTAAATAAAAGCCTGGAACATAAGCAGATGGGAATTTGTGCCAGTAATTGTGCCAGAATTCATTGCTAATCAACGTATCTGTGTTTATTTCCATGAATTTGTGGTAAGCTTGAACCATTCAGTATCTTTTAATGAAAATTGAATGTAAATTGTTAATTTATGCCTGTATATATATATGTGTAGTTCAGTGGCAAACAGGAGATAAAGCCTATAATGCTCCAGCCTGAACAGAGGGTGTCGGAGGGAAGTAAAACGGCATGGAATGGCCAAATAGTACACTGACACCTGGATGATTGATTAGACAGAAATAATGCTGGAAGTGCAGAGGCGTGGTAACCATTAAGGAGGTAAATACTGGTATAAAGTATTTCAGATGAAGCTGACAGTTGGCCTAACGCTCTGAACTCAATGTTTGTGTTGTGTTGTGATCAGTGTAAAAGAGAGTATAAGTTAGTTATGAAGTAGAAGGTACATCCTTCTTGATTTCAGGGACCGTGGTCTTGATGGTACTGAGCAGCACCTGGTCAGAGCTTTGCTGAATCCAGAGTCGGACAGCATACTCCTTGGTCCATTTAGCTATCAGTGAGGTGTCTCCAGAGCCCAGAGGAGAATTCGAGCAGAGGAGTCCTTTCCTGCCGCCATCACTCAAGATAAGCTGATTTGGCCAGCTGAGCTCAACATTATGTCCCCTCATCTTGAAAGGACTTTGTAAAAATAACATTCAGAGGGGAATTTAATTGTCTTAATATCAGGAACTGAGAACATCTCCAATACTAGTTTCCTTAAGACAAACTATTGAAGTCATGATGACAAATACCAACAGAGCTTGAACAAAACAAAACCAGTATTACCTCATATTACCACTACACAACTGACACACATAGGATATTTTAATAATATATGTCACTACAATATTCATATTGATAAAGTCTGTACATATACTTGTAATTAAAATTGATTGTGATTCCTGGTTCCTTTGTATTTGAATCAGGACACATATACCTTTATGATAACCATGAATACATATTGTTATTTGAAAAGTTATCAGTGACTCCTTAAGATATTCTCATAGAGTGTTATATGTATGTGAGTGTCACAGTGTTGTCAAGAGTAGTGGATTAAATTAAATTGTTTATCTGTCTGTTGTTGTGACTTACACTTCATCATACACATACCCTAGACACATAACGTAGTCATCACACTATTCCAGAATAATTCTGACTGAGATATATAGATATGTGGTAGCAAGTAAGGTTATCTATAATACACTACTCTTAATAGATATAGATACCTTCACAGCTGATCTCAGTCAGTACACTAAGTCCCATATAAATATTTATAACATCCCACTTCACCACAGTATGCCATGACGAGATTTAAAGTTTTTTAACCATTCCTGGCTAGCCTTAAAGTCAGGAGGACCGTCAAGTTGATTGTTGAACTGAAGTGCCTTTTCACACAATAGAGAGCCAGAGATAGGTTCCCCTTTGCTTCTTCTTTGCACAAACCATATATACAAAGCCTCTTCCAATTTCAAATCTTTCGCATTTCTCATGGTTTTACGTTTCTTCGACCCATTTTCACTATCCAATTTCGATGCAAAACTCATAATTTTATCCTTGTTACTTTTGATGTCAGAGACTTTAGCTTTCCCAACATTGAAAATTCTGGCAAGTGAAGACACAGTTTCACTTTTTCCTAGTCTCTTGATAATTTCTGTTTTCGTTTCAATTGACAAAACATTGCGGTTCCTTTTATATGCATTAGGCCTACTGGAAGATGCCTTATCGCACAGAGAAATACTTGTACACCAAAATTATTCTGCTGTGGTAGCAGAGACAATTATTTTAAGTTGAACTGTCTGTTTAGCCAGTGTTCTGCCTAGAACGCACTCGTACACTGGATTGGTAAACTAGATATTAACTGACTTTATGATATAATGATCTAACTGACTTCCTGTATGTAAGCGACCGACCATTAGCCCATCCCATCCTCTACAAATTGTTCGCACACATTTGAAGCTTGCCGCATCAAAAGATTCAGAATTGTAGTCTAACGTGACTGGTGGCACCTGGTTTTTTTTTTCTGGACAAAGTGTTCGGATAATTGGATGTTCGGATAATTGGGGTTCGGATAAATGGAGTTCTACTGTATATATATATATATATATATATATATATATATATATATATATATATATATATATATATATATATATATATATATATATATATATATATATATATATATATATATATATATATATTTGGATCGTGGTCGTATAAAGATTGAGAACCCTTAGTTTAGAAAATGCACATCTTAGCAATATAGGGCGACTCAAGAACGACACGTTGAAATGGAAAAACACACACACACACACAAAGGAACATGAGCTTAAAACAAGCGCACACCAGCTTAACCCATATAGTTGAATCCAGCAAGATTATTCCGAAAACTCGCATTCTTTCATTACTGTATTTTCTCGTTATTACTGCTTCTATCAAAGAAACTTTGTTAAAACGTGTTAAAATATCTCCGGTTTATCTCGTTCTCGTTTTATGCGACACAATAATGCTCGTAAACCGTTCAGTGTTGGAGGTGAGGCGGGAATGTACGTGCGCACTCTCTGCATTTATCAAAGGCAGTCGCATCTCTTACTAATTACAAGTCATTCATGACGTTCTGTAAATATGATCAAGCACAGAAACTGGCAGCACTGGTGGAGTTGGAATCATACTTTAGATCGTAAATTTCAACACAAAAGCATTCATGGGAACTTTTCTGTCGCTATGCCAAAAAATGTTACGGATGTTAAGCCAAACATTGTTGCGGATGTTACGACGAAGTTTCAATAATTAACTGCGGGGTGAGCAAAAATGTGTTGTGTACTTCTCACTAGAGCGTCAAGTGGCAGAGTGGTTACAGCTCTTGCTTCTCTGGAGGCAAAGTTACCGGGTTTGAGACCTGGAAGCTTGCTCTCCAGTCTACCAGTTGTAAATTGGTACCTGATTCTGCTGTTGAGTTAGGGAAGGCAAAAGCAGCAAAGAAGGGAACCGATCACTCGACCTCATAAAACTGAAACCTGATATAGACTTCACCGTCTTTAACACATCACTCCCTTGCGGCAGTCATCCTATGAGACTACCTTAACCTTAACTTACTAGGACCACAAGGTTTTCGTCAGTGACAAACAAACAAAAACAGTGAGGAAAAGAATGACATTATCATCACCTTTCTGCTCCCCAAGGAGCATAGATGTCGCATAGAGATTATGATCAATAAATTTTCTATATTTCCTTTCTTTTTCTACCCGTGTCCTCCACTTTATTATCGCTCTTTTATCCTTTTCCTGTGTTTTTCGCATTCGTACGTTTGCGACTATAAACATTACTATTTTCCCATTCATACTTTCGCCTGTTTCTTTTCTCATTTAGAAACGCACCCGCATGTTATTATATAACGTGTCAGTCGCTGCAGTCAGACGAGATGTGTGATTATGTTTCATACTCAGACATAGGAGCTGACTTTTGGTCTAGCATTTTCACCTGACACGAACGTTTCTCCGGCGTGAGGTGTGGAAACTGTCATCTGCATGGCTCAGGAATAGCCGTACGTCGGGAGAAGGTGTTAAGACGCGGCTGGCAGCTATGGCTGGTGTCTGGGTATGTGCAGTGTTAAAGACGGGAAAAGGGAGATGATTTCGGATTTTGTAATAGAGCGCATCCTTTGTCCTGTTTCATATATCTACCCAGGAGCTGTAAATTGAATTTCATTCATACTCTAAAATCTGCAGTAGACAGATCGCCAGGCTAGAAGAATATCTTGTGTATTGAAAAGTCTTTAGTTTCTGGGCAATTTTGCCGAGTTCTAGACTACTATTATATTGAATGATTCTAGTTCGTGGTATTAATCTGTAGTTCTGTGCGGAGGTAAATATTATATATATTATATCTAGTATTTTGTGAAGTGTTTAAAGTGTTAAATCGCCTATTTCATTTTCACTAGTTCTTTTGTGCAGAGAGAATTAAAATATAGTCTGCATTATTTTCTAGTGACGTGTTTCAGTGGAAAGCAGAATAAATTATATTTCTAGCTTAAACTCATGCAGCCATAAATGAATTTAATTTAACCGCTAATACTCAGGCGATAATATTTTAAAACTGACTTATAACTATTCATCATTGAGTATTGACGGAATACATACGTATTCCTAATTCACGATGATTGATTTTGTATATAACTTATTTCACAGGAAGTTTTAAATGATAAGTCAAGCTGTACGCTTGCAGTTTAAAATGTAAGTTATAACAAGTACATAGTATGTATAATTATTTTATATGTGTTTTTTTCCTCTATTTAGTGAAGAAAACTGGGGTTAACCCAAACTTTGCCAGCGTTAAGTACAGAGAATATCTGTGAAGAACAAAAACATTCTTTTCTTAAAGACTTGGTGCAGAACCTTTACAAGAACTTTAAGATTTTAAAGAAGTAACGGGCCCACCGAGCCTGATTTAACTCTTCCAGAGAAAAACTCTCTAGTACGGTACATATTTAGCCCGTGTGGCAAGTAACATATTAACGTCAGTAACATTCCGACGGAGTTTTGACTAGTGGTGTGGTGACCAAATATAGTCATATCCTGAAAGTAGACATCGACCTGACATTCCTCATTTCTAGAAACCTAAGCTAGTGACACTGTGCTCGCTGTTAACGTACGTGCCTGGAAAATTTGTAATGTGACTTAAACAAACATCCGAAAAATAAGAACACCCAAGGAATCGTTCCCTGAAGCAGAGAATTCAACCCGTCTTTTTGGAACTGGGGATTTCTTGGTCAAGACTGCCATTGACGATTCTGTATGTGAATGTCCTAAAAATTATGTTTCCAGATGCTGCTACCAAAGCTTTAAGTATGCAAGAGAGCACGTGGCCACGGCTGAATGAATAGAGTGAATGCAGGTCTGAGTGTTTCTTATTGTTGTATTTTGGCACCCATTTTGCTGTCTTAATTGCTTTATGCAAGTTTTGTTGCAAACAAGATACTTTTCCTTAGAATAGATCATACTAATATCTAAGTCTGTTCATACCTTTAAAAGGGGAAAATCATTAGATTACCGCTAACGTATCCTTGATTCCTTGGGGCTATCACTTTCTTCTAACAGGACTGTGGGCATACATCGAGGGAAAGGATCATACTGTGGGTCTATCATTCTTGTAGCAATGTTATTGACTTTATGACTATTTGTATATGCTTTGATGTATTTTATGTGTTGTGATGAAATTTTAGATGATAATTAAAATTTCTCTTGAACTTAATCAGTGTGTCTGGTCAGCTCGTTCCAAAATATCTATATAATCATTGTTATAGTTTTCCCACGTGTGTGCGTCTACATGTCGTCAAATTGTGTGTGTGTACGTGAGTGGTAATATATATATATTTTAATATATGTAGTCAATAGACTGTCTGACTCCTCTAGATCTGTTGTAGAAGATAGGCTAAAAGAGAGAAAAAATTCTCGATTTCAGAGACAGCCTCTATTGATTTCTACCATCCCACTCGTGGAAATCTATTTCTATTATCATCTCTCACTGTGACTATCACTTATTCTAATCTATTCAGAAGGGACCAACCCAAGTCTTAATTCCCCTATCAAAAATCTACGACAATGGACCTTCAACAAACTTATGCCAAGTCTTTCTGTCACGTGAAATCAGCTCAAGGTCTTTCGATGGCGTCTTTATGCCCTTCATGTCTGTCTCCAGTTCTCCTCTCCATGTGTTCCTTGGTCTCTCTCTACCTCTCTTACTCTAGGGCCTATGACTATGACTGACTGGTAATGCTATCAACAGGTTTCCTTAATTTGTGTCCTATCCATCTCCAGCATCGTCTTCTCATCTCTTGTTCCACTGGCACTTGTCTGGTTCTTGTCATCTCTTGTTCCACTGGCACTTGTCAGGTTCTTGTCATCTCTTGTTCCACTGGCACTTGTCTGGTTCTTCTCATCTCTTGTTCCACTGACACTTGTCTGATTCTTGTCATCTCTTGTTCCACTGGCAATTGTCTGGTTCTTGTCATCTCTTGTTCCACTGGCACTTGTCTGGTTCTTGTCATCTCTTGTTCCACTGGCACTTGTCTAGTTCTTGCCATCTCTTGTTCCACTGGCACTTGTCTAGTTCTTGTCATCTCTTGTTCCACTGGCACTTGTCTGGTTCTTGTCATCTCTTGTTCCACTGGCACTTGTCTAGTTCTTGTCATCTCTTGTTCCACTGGCACTTGTCTAGTTCTTGTCATCTCTTGTTCCACTGGCACTTGTCTAGTTCTTGTCATCTCTTGTTCCACTGTCACTTGTCTTGTCATCTCTTGTTCCTCTGGCACTTGTCTAGTTCTTGTCATCTCTTGTTGCACTGGCACTTGTCTAGTTCTTGTCATCTCTTGCTCCACTGGCACTTGTCTAGTTCTTGTCATCTCTTGTTCCACTGGCACTTGTCTAGTTCTTGTCATCTCTTGTTCCACTGGCATTTGTCTGGTTCTTGTCATCTCTTGTTCCGCTGGCTCTTGTCTAGTTCTTGTCATCTCTTGTTCCACTGGCACTTGTCTAGTTCTTGTCATCTCTTGTTCCACTGGCATTTGTCTGGTTCTTGTCATCTCTTGTTCCACTGGCACTTGACTAGTTCTTGTCATCTCTTGTTCCACTGGCACTTGTCTAGTTCTTGTCACCTCTTGTTCCACTGGCACTTGTCTAGTTCTTGTCATCTCTTGTTCCACTGACACTTGTCTAGTTCTTGTCATCTCTTGTTCCACTGGCACTTGTCTAGTTCTTGTCATCTCTTGTTCCACTGACACCTGTCTAGTTCTTGTTATCTCTTGTTCCACTGGCACTTGTCTAGTTCTTGTCATCTCTTGTTCCACTGGCACTTGTCTTGTCATCTCTTGTTCCTCTGGCACTTGTCTAGTTCTTGTCATCTCTTGTTGCACTGGCACTTGTCTAGTTCTTGTCATCTCTTGCTCCACTGGCACTTGTCTAGTTCTTGTCATCTCTTGTTCCACTGGCACTTGTCTAGCACTTGTCTAGTTCTTGTCATCTCTTGTTCCACTGGCACTTGTCTAGTTCTTGTCATCTCTTGTTCCACTGGCATTTGTCTGGTTCTTGTCATCTCTTGTTCCACTGGCACTTGTCTAGTTCTTGTCATCTCTTGTTCCACTGGCCCTTGTCTAGTTCTTGTCATCTCTTGTTCCACTGGCACTTGTCTAGTTCTTGTCATCTCTTGTTCCACTGGCACTTGTCTAGTTCTTGTCATCTCTTGTTCCACTGGCACTTGTCTAGTACTTGTCATCTCTTGTTCCACTGGCACTTGTCTAGTTCTTGTCATCTCTTGTTCCACTGGCACTTGTCTAGTTCTTGTCATCTCTTGTTCCACTGGCACTTGGCTAGTTCTGATCATCAGTTCCGCATTAGTGATCATGTCATACCACTTCACTCATTCTAGTCTACGCAATGGTCCATTTATGAAAGTCTGTAACTTTTTTGGTTGTAGTTTTTGAGGAATTGCTCAGTAGTCCAGGGTCCACAAAATCCCCCAGATTTCCAGACAGCAGAAGAAAAGAATGACAGACTTAATCTTATGTTTTCGTTAATGATGTATTACAGTATCATATCTGTACCAAACATATGTCTTGGCAGCAATATAGAGAAGGTGGGGGAACACGTAAGCAAATAAAACTAAGAATATAAAAGACAGTGCTCTCAGTGCATTAGGAAATTTAAAGAATTGAAAAAGAAAATACGTTTAACACAAAAGTAAGAATCTTCAACTCAAAATGTCAAGTCAGTTCAGTTGTATGGCTCTGGAACACTGAAAACAAAAAGAAAATTATAACCGCCAAGATACATATTATTAAAAATTAGTGCCTGAAAAGAATAGAAGGATTGGACTGGTAAGAGAAGGTCAATAAGGTGGAACTGATGACAAGAACCAGCCACGTTTCAGTGGTACAAGAGATGAATCGAAGATGTTGGCGTTGAATAGCAGACACATTGAGAAAACATGTTGAGAGCTTTACAAGGAAGTCATTATTCTAGAATCACCAGAGAAAGAGAAGAAGGGGGAAGACTAAAAATGCACGGAGAAGGGATGAGGAGCCATACAAGAAAGAGATAAAGAAGACATTGAAACAGGCTTGGCGTGTTTATTTTTTTAATGACCCGTACTCCTAATGGAGATTATGATGATGATGATGGTGATGATGATGATGATGATGATGATGATGATGATGATGATGATGCATCAGAGTTCCTAATGGAGATTATGATGATGATGATGCATCAGAGTTCCAAGTTCTATGGAAGATATGTTTGTTTGTTTGTTTGTTTTTTTTAATAAAATTTTTCCTCATTTTGGCGAGGCGCGTCCTGTTCAACCTAGACGGTTATATTAGGGGGGCATCTCCAAATATAAAAGATCTTTAGATCTGATTGAGGTATTGTGTTTGTTAGTTAAATATATTTGGTTCTGTTAAATGTGTTGGCAGCTGTTGTGAATGCATGGACTTAAGACCTTTTTTTGTCTATTCTATGCACTAATGCTTTGTTCTTGACTAGTGTCACCAAATACGAACAGCTACTAACACACCTACTCCTCTAGCTTCTCCTGTCTCCATATAGCTCCGTATAGCTCTAGACGGTGGAGGTTTTAGAGAGCCTGTGCTAACTCATTCGTTCCTTAAGGAGCAAGGAGTCAATATTACAAGCATAATTCTCTAAAACACCTAGTGTGGTTTCTATAGCAATTATTTTATACTAGCAATAACCCGTCAATAATGACGGAAGTAAACAAAAAACAGTAATATATTTTTTAGATATTTTTAAATTCAATATAAAAGTTATTTGATGACAACATTTTTTGTGAAAGTGCGTGGATTTGTTTCAAAGAATGTTCCCTGATAAAAAGTATTTTGAACAAAAACTTTCAAGTTTTCATGATTTGTTCCTCGGGTGAGGGCGACATAGAGCTGGCCGTGTCCGAAAACAGGTTCAGGAAGGAAAACTCCTAAGATTGTCCTTGCGCCTTATTGATCGTCATTGCAAATGCTAAAATCACTGGGAATTGACGACGTCGCATCCTAAATGGCAAACTGCGCTCGCTCGGTTCTAAGTCAATGCGAGGAATTAAGACTCGTTCTCCCTTATTACTGCCAGTGATAATTTCTGCATCAATGGAATTCCGATGCAAGACTTTTATGACCAAACGCGTGCCATTCAATAGTCCGATTTTGCGTTCAGATTTCGCAATAGCATGATACATGCAGCAACCTTTAATTTCAGCAAATGCGGTGGCATTCCTGATGGGCACTGCTCGTTAAGGAACTCGGTTGGGAAATCAACTGCGTCGTTGGGATCATCGGAAATCATGGTATCTATGCTCCAATAAACCGTTTCATTTCCAGCGAGTAGCTCCAACTATAAGTCTGCAATATTTTAAATTAAAATTTTGTCTTGAAGAAACAATCAAAAACTTACATTTTAATGTTATTTTCAACAAAATGGTAAGTTAAATCAGTTTCCGGAATGAAACTGGGTTCTACAATCAAAAACTTACATTTTATTAATATATCACTGTCACTCACTGTATTGCACAATTCACCGACTTTTCTTCGTTGAGTGTTACTATTTTTGGGAGAGTACATATAAGGGAAAGAATACAATTAATGTCTAACTTTCAACCACAGTTGCATCCCTTAGATGTGACCGACGTACAAACGGCGAGAATTATGGAGTGTGATGTCAGGTTGCCAGCCAATCAAAAATTCTCATTTGTATTTTTTTATCATAATAAAAATAGCAAGAGTTGTCACCCGTAGGAGTCTTTTATACACGTTACATTCCTTTATTCCATGCACCATTATTCAGACAGCCGAGGTTTGCTTTGAGCACTCTAGTTTTTCAACAAACAGAATTGATAAATAGCACTGGAAGCAGGGAGTTGTGGAGGGACATGATTTTCTACGCTACCAGACATGGCACTTGAAGAAGAAGAAAAAGCAGAAGAAGAAGAAGAAGAAAAAGCATAAGAAGAAGAATTTTTTCCAAGTAAACGCGCCGGCCAACCGGGAGGCGCGAGCTTCTGAACTGCAACAACTTTAATATACGCTATTGGAGCTGGAACTACCGCGGCTGCTGGTACCAGACTTGCCCTCCAAGAGACCCTCGTTAATAGAGACCAACTGCCACTACTACAGTATATACCAAGCACCACTTGTAGTGTAACCACTACAAATTACCACTACAATTATAAATGTGTACTACAGCCGATGTTACTACTTTCACTGTAAGGGTGATAATCCAGTATATAGTAATATGTCTAAGTGAAACGCTCTGTAACGAACAATGAAAAAATTCCTACAACATTTCCGGAAAATACGGAGACAGCGCGCATTGCACAGTGAAAGTTATCTTGAACACACGCTAAAAGATTACGCAGGGCTTTCAATTCGTTGTTTTCTTGGTGCACTTATGGCAAATAAGTCATGATAAGCTTGACTAAAGATCCAATGAAATCAGAATGAAATTGAGAATAAGTACCATCATTAGCACATTCAGCAGAAATGGCAAAGCATAATTATTTCCCGTCATGTTTCGGCGGTTAAAGGTAAAGGTAATCCAATAGCAAATACTGCCGTAGGGGAGACTTCAGTATACTAGGTCCAGCATCTAGAGGTGGGGTGACAAGTTCCCTTCTTCGCTGCCTTTTCCTTTCCTAGCTCACGAGCAGAGTCAGGTACCCCTTTACAGCTGGGTAGACTGGAGCGTGTCGCTACCGTGTTTTGAACTCTAACAACTCTACTTGTTCGTAATATTAACAATATTTGTAGTTATAATTATAATGTGCAGCTGTGTCCCTTCCGTTTCTGTTAGAAAAAAGTTCCATAAAAAGTCCTTGCATATTTTATTTGAAAAAAATATATAAAGTCAGGGCTGTTTTATAGATTAGTATTTTTTCCAGAAATAATTGACTTATCCATGTTTTCTATATTCTAGATAACTTCTTTCCATGCCCTATATTGCGGTTCGTATGTTCTTAGTAATGAAGTATGCGCCGCTAATTGTAAATTAACACATGAACGATTAATGTTGTTAGACATAAAACAGACAAACTAAATTTGAGTTTTTTTTTAAAAACATAACATCACTCTTTTTGTACCGGAAGTTTTTAGATTTGTACCCAGTCACAAAAATAAAAGCAAATTATTTTCAAAAGGTGAATTGTAACAAGCAGTAATCATAAACATCGATGAGAAATTTTATTGTAATATTATATATATATATATATATATATATATATATATATATATATATATATATATATATATATATATATATATATATATATCTATATATATATATATATATATATATATATATATATATATATATATATACAATTATTGTAAATTGGCTGAAGACTGTTTTGAAGTCTTCTACGTCAGCAAATATGTTTGTGTTATAAGTTTTGTAAAGTGAAGATATGACGAAATCTGACTATAACCTAACGGTACCAAAAGCGCATGCGTTAGGCATAATTATTTACCCAAAAGGTGGGGCGGCATGCGCGTGTGGAATTCCTTTTAAACGCATTTCATCCCAAGGAAACTATATTCTAGACAACTTATTTCAAACTCCAGTATTGTAGTCCACGTGTTCTTTGTATTAAAGAACTTGGAAGAATAACGTATCATATCGTGGGGGCAGCATCAGTCTTAAAGGGTAGAAAACGAGTTAATATTCCCAATCTGACAATGACGCACGTGCCTAGTTCATAGAATTTGGTGCCAAATGGAACGGGAAATGAAAGGCAACTATGGGTCCCAGCGAGACGATACTTTATCGTCTATTTTCTTAATAATTTACTCAACAAAGCCCGCTTCATTATTGTTGCGTGATAAATTCTCGCAACATCGTTTTATTTCAATATCTGTTTTATAACGCAAGGGCAACAACTGCTTGGAATTTATAGTCACTTTTCTCGGTAAGCATTTGTCTTCTCGCGTTGGTATCGAATGCAGTTAAGTTTGAGCTGTGGTCTTTTTGCGCTGGACTGCGCATGACTTGTCTTGCTTCTTTGTCGATCGGTTTCCGCCCACCACTAGTGGGAGTGAGCGATTTGGAATGGCGAAAGAGATGCCTCGTTGAAGAGGGGATCTCCGCTATTTTTGTTCTGTCAGGGATGTGTAGTCCTCTTAATGGATATTTCGTTTATTCGAGATAATACCTCTAGTGTTTCCCACATGTCGGGAGGCGTGATATTTCTGTGTATTTCATGAAAGCAAGGTAAATTGACTCTTTCATTAACTCTATTGATTTTGGGTCGTGAGCGATTTCGATTCATAGCCTGTCTGCGAAAGTCGTCGTCACGAGATGTTTTTTCCCAGCTCACATGTCGCTGCATTGTACTGCATCGGTTGATGCAGGTACCAAGGACCATTACTTGCTACTCTGTTAAATGAACTAGGTTTGGAAAACCTTTATTATCTAGAGGATATTTTTGAGGACATTATTTATACTTCGGCAGACGTGTCTGTCTTGCTGAAGTCAAACTAAGGAGAGTGAACTGATCTCATACATCTGGTTATCTCCTGGCTGTTATAGAAAAGGATGGAGTTGTTCCACCTGACTACATTTACAGCACTTTGAAATATAACATGCATCTGACTCATCATTGTAATGCTGTCTACCGTTTATTGCTGTATTGAATGTTGCTGTGATAATGACTGTTTGATGTGCCTACACATTTGCGTAACCATTTTGTCACTGTGGCGTCCACAATAAATAATGAAGAAAAACGTCAACGGCTGTTTCAAGACTCATTGACTTTATACGTCGTGAGTTTACTGACGTCCTATGTGGATTGCCCTGTTATTGTTGCATGAACATTGTTTTGACTGAACACATCTACACACTACACAAAACCAGACATGCGGATGCCATCCATCATCATATGGCATCACGCATCATTTGGTGGCCATAAGCTGGTTTGATTCTGGTACCAGCAAACACGGGGTCCCTTACCCACTTCATTTTCAACAAGAATTCATCAGCATCCTTCAAGAAATTAACATTCTTCAATACAGTCAACATCTTCAAAATTTTCAAAGTACTCGGCGTTGCCCGGTAAAAGTCAAATTTCAATTTTTTTGACGGAAACAAGAATTTGACAGTACCCGGCGTTGTTACATGTTGCCGGATAACTCGGACTGCTGTTATCTTTTACGCAAGTCAAGCAAGTTGCTGCTGTCAAGGTTCCAGTGCTGTCGTTTTTTGAGAAGGTCAAGTGCCGGTTGAAACGGGTTGTTTTCTGAAGAAGGCCAAGTACCGATTTCCATCAACTTACTTTTGGATTAGAAGGTCAAGTGCCGAAACAACTCAACACACAGTATTTCAGAAGCTCTTGTACCATCGTGTTAGCAGTGGAAGCAGTTCAGATGTGCCATCATCGTTGGAGCTTCGCTCTTTAGGACGTTGATTGACATCCGTTTTTTCTGCTGTTCTACGATTGGAAGCCTATAAGTTAAGTGGCCTGTTTGTATGTAAACTGTGCCCTTATACTTCTGCTGAGTCTTCTGTGTATCATCTCATTCTATATGTTATATGTTTATATGTTATTTGTATATTTATATGTTTATATTTCAGCGGGTTCTCGGTTGGGTGGTGTCTCCGTTAGATTATGCCACGTCATAGAGGTCGTCTATTGTGAGCGTTTTCTGTAAGGTTTGCAAATTTCCAGTATTGGAATTTGCTAAGCGACTTCTGTTGCTATTTATGTTAGCTGTGATGACATGTTTTAATATTGTTTTCGTTATTATTTCGCATTCTTTAGTTTTGTTTTGATTTGTTTGTGTTTGTTAGCCTACTCTTGTCTATAATTTAGTTTCATACAACATTTTTGTTTATACACTGTGGTGTCATGTATTTTGTTTAATTCTATCGCAGATATCGTCACATTTTTTGTGATATTTCATTAATTTCTGCTTTATTTTTAGTTGATTTCTGCGAAAGTTTTTGTATTGTTGCTGATCTTTGTTATTGTTTACATTGTTATTGTTTACATTGTTTGTATTGTTTACATTTTCAATGTTTACATTCTGCATGTGTTTACATAGTCATTGTTTACAGTTATAGTAATTAGTTAATGGGCTATGCTAATGCACTGTTACTACTATACTGATGATAAATGAATGATGAATAGTGTCGTGCACTATTGAATGAGAAGTGCACTTATGATCAAGAATTGAGTGCTGATATTTCATATACAAGTTCTTTGATTGGAGACTTGTTTCCCACAGAGACTGGGATAATATAAGGTGATGTGAATATACAAGTGCTTAATTAAGACTTGTTACACTTAGGTTTGAAATAAATTAGTTAATTATTTCAGGTTTTGGACTCATATGTTAGACAACATGTCTACATTTGAGCACTTTATTGAGCAGGGTAAATTGCTTGGGAAGACTGGTGATAAGTTAGAAGAATTTGCAACTGCTCGATATGATAAAGCAATGGAAGCTGAACAAAAGAAACTGCAGATGCAGGTGGATGAAAAAAGATTCCAAATGGAAATGGAAAAACAAAAAAGGGAATCAGAAGCTGAGGAGAGAAAACTCCAGCTACAGCTAGAAGCTGAAAGACTTCAAAAAGAGGCTGAGAATAAAAGACTTGAAAAAGAGGCTGAGAATAAAAGACTTGAAAAAGAGGCTGAGAATAAAAGACTTGAAAAAGAGGCTGAAAATAAAAGACTTGAAAAAGAAGCTGAAAATGAAAGACTTCAAAAAGAGGCTCAGGCTGAGGAAAGAAGATTACAGAGAGAGTCTGATGAGAGGAAAGAGAAAGCAAAAATGGAACATGAAGAAAAGGTCTTAGCTTTAGAGTTGGAAAAATTGAAATTGACAAGCATGAGTAATGGTAATGATTCAAACAAGGGTTCATCTTCTGGTAAGGCTAATAATGATACTTTAAGATTAAGTTACCAACATTTAGTCCTTCCAGCGATGACATAATGTTCTATCTGGACAGATTTGAACAAGCATGTACAGCTCATAACATAGACAAAGCAAAATATGTTTATCAGTTATCAGGGATACTGACAGGTAAAGCTCTAAGTATATTAAATATGGTGGATGAACCTGACAAGAACAATTATGAGGTTGTCAGGGCCGCTTTGTTAAAGAAATATCAGCTTAACGAAGACGGCTATCGTCTACAATTTAAAAACATGTTACCTGAAAATGGAGTTGAATTCTCCGAGTTTATTGCAAGAATACGCATTACTTTCTCACGATGGGTTGAACTATCTAAGACGGAAAAAAACTTATGAAGGACTTATGGACTTAATACTTAGAGACAAAGTCATGTCGTCTGTCAATGAGTCTTTCCTTGCTTTCCTTCATGAACGTAAACCTAAAACAATAAAAGAAATGGAAGATTTCTGTTGCCAATACGTAACTGCGCACCCACACATAACCATGGGTAACTCTAAGGTGAAAGAAGGTTTACCAGTTGCTTCGGCAGCTCCGTATGGTCAAAACTTTGCTCGTAGATCCCAACAAAATTTTGATAGAAAGAGTAGCGGTAATTTCTGTCAAAATCATGGAAATCAATTTCATGGTGATTCTTCTTCGAAGAATTGGAGACAACCTGATAGTACTCGTTACTATCACACTAATAATTATAAGCATTTCAAAAGAGGATATGGTAATAGAGGTTATTCCTGCCGAAGACCTCAGAACCAAACAAATAGATGTTCGCATCAATGTGAACATGATAGTAATCGTGGAAACTGGAATTCGAACCAGTATAACAATTACAATAGAGACAATAATAACTGCAGAGATAATAATAACTCTGATAACTTCAGAGGTAATAATAGTCGGG
This sequence comes from Oreohelix idahoensis, assembly GCA_024509875.1. Classification (NCBI taxonomy): domain Eukaryota; kingdom Metazoa; phylum Mollusca; class Gastropoda; order Stylommatophora; family Oreohelicidae; genus Oreohelix; species Oreohelix idahoensis. The sequence goes on from JAMPIV010016412.1 coordinate 32,597, forward strand.
GTAGATCTCAACACAAAAAAAAGAGATATCAGCAGGCTAATGCTGTACAACAGGAAACTGAGGCAGCCTGTAATCATGTTGTTGATAGTAAAAACTTTGACGCTGTCACTAGTTCTGCTTTTGACTTTGAGAGAGCAAACAAATGCCCCCAATGCAGTACTTTATTCGAACCGGGTACCATAACTACTTTGAGTTGTGGTCACCCACTTCCCGCTCTTCCTGCTGCTGTTGCGCATGACGGGAGGGGTTCTTTAATTCTACATAAGGGTCTTGTTAATGATACTCCGGTCTCACTACTTTTCGATTCCGGATGCACCACTATTGGTGTTAGACAATCGCTTGTAGATCCATCTTGTGCTACAGGAAGGGTTATTAAATGTGTCACATTTGGCGGCACTCTAGAAAAATATCCTACTGCTGTAATTCGCATTGCCACTCCTTTCTTTACTGGAGATGTGCATGCTTGTCTCTTACCTAATCCTATTGCGGACCTTATTATTGGTCGTATTCACGGAGTTAGGGAGTGTACCCCACAGCAGATTGCTGCTTGGGAAGATAATAACATGCAAGCTACAAATGCAGTAGTTACAAGAGCACAAGCTCTACAAACACCCGAAACTTCACTGAATAGTGATAATGAAGTTGATAGCCAAGATAGTCACTTAGTAATCACTCGTGACTCTTTCATAAAATTGCAAGAAGAAGATTCTTCTTTAAAAAAATTCTTCGTTCTTGCGAAGAAAGGTGATCCGAATCAGGATACAAATAGAAAATCTTGGATTGCAATGAGAAACGGCGTACTTGTACGTATGGTACAAGATTCGGCTACGTCGGCACATTCGCAAATTCTTGTTCCCAAGAGCATGAGAGTCCAAATATTGCAACATGCTCATGACTCGCAATGTGCTGGACATATGGGTTTTGCCCGTACGAAGTCGAGAGTCCTTGCGGCTTCTTCTGGCCTTTTGTCAATAAGGACATTCGTATTTACTGCCGATCATGCAAGGTATGTCAGGAGGTCAAATCTAGAGGACCACGACATGCTGCGCCTATCCAGGCTGCTGACATTCCTATTCGGGCCGTTTCAGAAAATGGCCATAGATATTATTGGCCCTTTTAAGGTCAAGTCGGCCAGAGGACATCAGTTTATCCTTACATGTGTCGATATGTGCACACGTTGGCCAGAGGCTATTCCTCTTAAGAGCATATCTACTACAGATATCGCAGATGCTCTTTGGTTGATATTTTCTCGCTTGGGGTTCCCCAAGAAATATTGTCAGACCATGGCACTCAACTCATATCTGACACTATGTCACAGGTAATGTCTACCTTACATATTGAACGATCTCTCAGTAGTATCTACCATCCTATGTCTAATGGGTTAGTTGAGCGTCTGAATAGAACGCTCAAGACTTTGCTTGGTAAGATAACTGAAGATCATCCTCAAGATTGGGACAGGGTTTTACCCGCGGCTCTCTTTGCCTATAGAGAAGTCCCTAATGAACACACAGGATTTTCTCCCTTCGAACTTGTCTTTGGCGCGCGTCCACGTGGCCCTATGTCTTTATTACACGATCTCATCACTGCCGATGATATTAGCGATGAAACTCAATCCTCATATGAGTATGTCATTGCTCTTAGACAAAAGATCATTGAGGCATGTAAGCTAGCAACTGCTTCATCAGAAATTGCTAAAGAGAAGGCAAGGCAGTTTGCTAACAAGAATAGATGTCTACGACAACTTTGTCCAGGCGACAAAGCATTCGTCCTACTCCCCAGTAGGGAAAATAGACTTCTTATTGCATGGAAAGGTCCGTATGCAATAGTCTCTCGGATTTCCGATGTTGACTATGTGGTCGATATTGATGGAAAGCATAAAACTTTCCACATAAACATGCTTTCGGAATTTCACGAACGTCCGGACTATTTGCTGCCTATTTTCCAGGCAACGGATGATGCTCCTGCACCTCACGGTCATTATTCATCCCTGTCTGTCATTCAGGATGAGGAAGCTACCTTCTCTGATGTCAACCTTCCCCTTCCAGTGGTTCCATTACATTCCACGGAATCTGGAAAAACGTTTCTGTTTCTCCTAATCTTTCTGGTGACGAACATCGACAAGTCTCGTCGATGTTACAAACATTTCAGGATGTTCTCACTGACATTCCTGGACACACAGATGTCATAGAACATGACATAATTCTTACCGACAATAATCCAATTAGGGTTAGGCCGTATCCTATTCCTATACACTTTCAGTCGCAAGTGGAAAAGGAATTGGATGAAATGATTCAATTAAATATAATTGAACCATCGACTTCACCATATTCTTCTTCCATGGTTATTGTCCGGAAGAAGGATAAGAACATACGAATTTGCGTTGATTATCGCAAATTGAATCAGGTCACAAAGTTCGACGCTGAACCGATGCCTTTGTTAGAAGATCTACTGATTAGACTTTCTAATTCTAGATTCTTCACTAAACTTGACTTGTCTAAAGGTTATTGGCAAGTGCCTTTAGCAGAGCATGCCAAACCTCTTACTGCTTTTTCTACACCTAGGGGTCTATTTCAATGGAATGTTATGCCTTTTGGTCTCATGAACGCCCCTGCCACTTTCGTTCGCATGATGCGTCGAATTCTGTCACATCGTTCGGATGTCATCGCATACTTAGATGACATCTGTCTCTTCAGTGATACCTGGGAAGATCACTATTTAGGGTTATATGACTTACTGTCCACTCTACGTGAGAATAATTTGACAGCAAAACCTTCTAAAGCTTTTGTTGGTTTTGGTGAAATCTCTTTCCTGGTCATCGTGTTGGTCATGGTCTCTTGAAGACAGAAGACCACAATACTTCCAAAATACTGAACATCTCTGTTCCTAAAACGAAGAAACAAGTTAGGAGTCTCTTAGGTTTAATTCAATTTTATGGTAGATTTATTCCAAATTTATCTTCGATCATGGCACCTCTATCAACATTGTTGAAGAAAGGTTCGCCTAATCTGGTCCGTTGGTCTGAAGAATGCCAATCTTCACTAGACCAAATCAAGAATATATTTTCTTCTCCTCCCATCTTAAGATTACCTACTCTTGATAGGACTTTTGTTCTTCGGAGTGATGCTTCATCCACTGGGATTGGAGCAGCACTGATGCAAGAATATGCAAATACTCTGCATCCTGTTATGTACATTTCTAGAAAACTAAATGCGGCAGAGAGGAACTACTCGGTTTTAGACCGTGAGTTGTTAGCGATGGTTTGGTCAATTCTAAAGCTACAAAGATTCCTCCTGGGCGCACATTTCATTCTAGAGACTGATCAGAAAGCTCTTACAGCTATTCAGACTAAGAATTTGAAGAGTTCGAGATCCACTCGATATGCTATAGCTCTTCAACCTTTTCACTTCACGGTACGAGCTATCCGTGGTGCGGATAATGTGATGGCTGACATTTTGTCTAGATGCCCACATGACTCCAATTAATACTTCTGTCCTATATTCCTATATATTACAGAGTCATAACACACCTATATTTCTACAATAGATTAGCACATCTGTACTTACTTTATATGTACACACTATCGTGCTTTGTTGTCATCTTCTTCTGTTCGTTTTTTAAAATGATAGAGGAGGACTGAGTAGTTAATATAAGGGCCGTTAGTTTACTAAACAGCCACAATTATTAATAATGTATTGTACCTTATGAAGCATATTAGTTATTAATTAGCATTATATTGCTTGTACTTTCTCAGAATGTCATTGTTGAGCTGAGGACTTACCTTACGAGTTCTAGATTGTGTACTTACCCTCGGAATACCAGAGCATATGTCCTGGATCGTCATGTAATTTAACTTTACTATGTACTTATGTCATTACATGTCAAAGAATGTACTATTTAAATTTTCCTATCAGATTTGTACATCCATTTTTAAAGACAATATTAGAGTATGCTGTTTAATGATGATTATAGTAACTTGCATACGTATATTGTGTTTACATGCTAACGTGATGTGTGTTGGTGACACCTCCCCGATGTGAATATTTTTTGAGACATATTTATTTTTCTGTTGAGGTATATCCTCACCAGACACTCTATAATTAGCCTATTGTTTGGCAATTTAGTTAATTATCAGCGCATAATTCGTGCGTTTTGAGCCGCTTATCGCTTGCTCTTTGATATTGAAAAAAAAAAATATGTTCCACATTTTTTTTTTATCGGGAGGAGGTGGTGATATGTTGCGTGATAAATTCTCGCAACATCGTTTTATTTCAATATCTGTTTTATAACGCAAGGGCAACAACTGCTTGGAATTTATAGTCACTTTTCTCGGTAAGCATTTGTCTTCTCGCGTTGGTATCGAATGCAGTTAAGTTTGAGCTGTGGTCTTTTTGCGCTGGACTGCGCATGACTTGTCTTGCTTCTTTGTCGATCGGTTTCCGCCCACCACTAGTGGGAGTGAGCGATTTGGAATGGCGAAAGAGATGCCTCGTTGAAGAGGGGATCTCCGCTATTTTTTGTTCTGTCAGGGATGTGTAGTCCTCTTAATGGATATTTCGTTTATTCGAGATAATACCTCTAGTGTTTCCCACATGTCGGGAGGCGTGATATTTCTGTGTATTTCATGAAAGCAAGGTAAATTGACTCTTTCATTAACTCTATTGATTTTGGGTCGTGAGCGATTTCGATTCATAGCCTGTCTGCGAAAGTCGTCGTCACGAGATGTTTTTTCCCAGCTCACATGTCGCTGCATTGTACTGCATCGGTTGATGCAGGTACCAAGGACTATTACTTGCTACTCTGTTAAATGAACTAGGTTTGGAAAACCTTTATTATCTAGAGGATATTTTTGAGGACATTATTTATACTTCGGCAGACGTGTCTGTCTTGCTGAAGTCAAACTAAGGAGAGTGAACTGATCTCATACATCTGGTTATCTCCTGGCTGTTATAGAAAAGGATGGAGTTTTCCACCTGACTACATTTACAGCACTTTGAAATATAACATGCATCTGACTCATCATTGTAATGCTGTCTACCGTTTATTGCTGTATTGAATGTTGCTGTGATAATGACTGTTTGATGTGCCTACACATTTGCGTAACCATTTTGTCACTGTGGCGTCCACAATAAATAATGAAGAAAAACGTCAACGGCTGTTTCAAGACTCATTGACTTTATACGTCGTGAGTTTACTGACGTCCTATGTGGATTGCCCTGTTATTGTTGCATGAACATTGTTTTGACTGAACACATCTACACACTACACAAAACCAGACATGCGGATGCCATCCATCATCATATGGCATCACGCATCAATTATCAAATTAGGAGTTCGCGGTTTCAAAATGACAACGATAAGATAGAATTTCAGTCTTTTTTTAAATTAAAAATAGCTGCAGAGAAACAGGTAAACTTACAGGAAACTAGAAATATCGTTTGATGAACAGGTAGTCTAATGTTATCATCATCATAAGCGTCAATATATTTCAACTGCCCACGGAGTACATGCCCTCAACAAAGAACATGAAAAGTCCTCCTGTCCTGCGTCATCCGTTCAAGATCTTACCGTGTCTTCTTTATCCATGTCATGTATGTCCTTAGTTCTCTTCTCAATGTTTCTTTTTGTCTCCCTCTATTTCTCATACCAGGTGATTCCAGAACAGAGACCGCCTTGTAATGCTATAAACTGGTTTTCTTAATGTTTGTCCTGTCTGACGCCAGAGTCTTCTCCTCACTTCCCTTTTTGCCCGTGTGTTACTGGGGCCCGAAGTGGAAGCAAAGACCAGTAATACTGTAACCTGCACCCAGGCATCTCGCAACATGTGACTATCGAGGGTTGGGCGCGTAGCCGGCACAAAAATCTCAAAACCTCAAAGTTAATCACGTTTCTATAAAACGCAAGACTATGTTTATTGATTAAAATATCATATTCAAAACTGATGAATTATTCTGAACAAATTTTTCTCTAAGCTTCTTTGTGAACATTTGCAGTGAAATTAATATAGCTTGTTTCACGGCAAGCTTAACTAATTGTGTATTGATTTATGTCGCCAGAGTAGTATTTTTTTTTTGCCATCTGGATATCTCGGACGAGAGATATGTGTCTCTTTGTTTGCTTCTTTAAATACGTGATTTGTAGACTGATCAATGAAATCACTGAGAGGGTGCGCTACAACTTTAGCAACAGACAAGACGGAATAAGCCGCTTGATAATGGCAGAGATAACAGAAACCTGCAATACAAGAATAATAACACCATTTTCCTTTCTAAAACAAAAGTGGCGAACTAAACGCTTTGCAAGGAAACTTTGAGTCACCGACATTAAGGGACAAAGTTACACGTTTAACCAGAGCGTGATTGCCGCAACTGTACCCATGTGCTGCTCACTTGGCCAGGACTTTTCACATAAATAATAAAGCTACTGACGGGCTCCCGAACAAGAATAAACACTTTATAAAGCACATATAAACAGCTACAGAACACATGCACGTTCTTCAGTGTAGCATTGGCTGTGAAAGAGTGACGAGCTCAGCAACCATAGTTTAAAAAAAAAAATCAACAACAACAGCAACCAGAATGGAAGAGGCAATGAGAAGCAGTCTCGGATTCCAAAATGAAGTGCAGAAATTGAAGAATGTGTATTTCGCAAGGGAAGAACTCGGGAAAAGTAATTCCATTTGGCTGTCAGAATACTGATGACTGTAGGTGAGAAATCGGATCACGCAGCAGCCAGACTAAACAGAAGCGGAGTAGCATGATACACAAGAGGAAGTCAAAATTCACAAACCCCGAAGAAAATGAGCCACATCTGTCATCAAATCCAAGATATGTCGTTGATATCAACATATTTCCCTTTGAATGCAGCACACCAAATGCCTTACGCTGTTATCGCACTGAGGATGATGAAAGAGGGTATAGTTCATTGATCACTGGATGACTGTACCACAACTCAGAACAACAGACGTGTCAAAAACAAAAATAGAAGCAACCGAAAGTCAAAAAGCAGCAAAAATAAAACTAGTACAGGTAGCTTCAAAAAGCGAAAGTCTGTGGAAGAAAAAATAAGATAAACGGCAAGGTAGACGAAAATAGTTCTACCTTTTACTAGGGTAAGGACAAAGCTAATAGCCTACCTTTGAACAACAAGGCTTTGGGGAGTCAAAATCATAAAAAATAACTATCATCTATATCCAGCATGATTTCTGCTAGGCTGATCATTTTTTTGCCTGAGTTAAAATGATAAAATAACTATCATCTCTATCCAACTTGAGTTCAGCTAGACAGATAATTTTTTTGCCGGAGTTAAAATGATACGATAACTGTCATCTATATCCAGCATGAGTTCAGCTAGGCAGATCATTTTTTTTTTTTTTTTTGCCTGAGTTAAAATGATAAAATAACAAGAGGGTTTCACTGAGTTCAGCTATGCTGATCTTTTATTTTTTGCCTGAGTTAAAATGATAAAATAATTATCATGCTATATCCAGCATGATTTCTGCTAGGCTGATCATTTATTTTTTGCCTATCAGTGGAACTGAAACCACGTGTAGTTATCGCGGTCAGACAGAGAAAGAGCAGAACTTATGCTCCCTAAGACGTTTCGTACACGTCGACTACTATGAAGTTGTTCATGAGGCAGGCTACCTCATCATGTACAACTAATTGCTTTATAAACCACTACTGACGGAGCATTTGAATGCTTGATGCTGGCTTCTTGCAAGGCGACCAGCAGCAGTGATGGGCCCATTCTCTATTGGGAGCGAAAAGGAAAATGCTTATAATGATGCTGATAATGATGAATGTAAATGAAGGAGTCGTCTACTGTTGAGCAAGGTCAAGGTATTCTATAGCAGATACTGCCTTAGGGGAGTGAAGTGTTAGAGACTTTAACTATACTAGACTCAGCATTGAGAGATGGAATGACCAGTACCTTTCGTCGTTACTTTTTGTCTCCCTAACTCAAGAGCAAAACCAGGTACCCATTTACAACGGGGTAGACTGGAGTGTGACTATACTGTGAATCAAATCTGGCTCCTTTGCCGCTAGAAACCAGCATTCTAACCACTCCGTCAATCGTAGCAAGGCGATTGCCAAAAAAGGGAATCCACCTAATGAAGCACGGACGTACATACAGACATGAGCACAAGCAACAATGAATACAGATAAGTGTCATTCATCATCATCATACTTTGTCAGTTTGGCTTCGTATAGGGTATGGAGTCACAACTACAGCAGGACCCCCTTTCAAGAAGCCTGTACTAATGCATACATAGACATGACTTATGTAGCTATTTGTTTGTCATGAGGTTGCCAGCCCAACTTGACACACAACCATGAAGCAGTCGCCTTCATTTGTCCCCTCACAGACCGCTGGGGATTACACGTGGCAGCTATCAAGCCCTAAAACTATGAACTCTCTAGCCTAAGCTATAACTGTTTTTCTTTGCGTCAGTCCACTTACCTGAAAGAGAAAAGCGGAGATGGCTCAATTGAATCTATACAATGTAGAATATACGATAAACGTCAATGTAGAATATACGATATACGACAATGTAGAATATACGATATATGTCAATGTAGAATATACTATATACGAAAATGTAGAATATACGATATACCGTACGCCAATGTAGAATATACGATATACGACAATGTAGAATATACGATATACGTCAAAGTAGAATATACGATATACGACAATGTAGAATATACGATATACCTCAATGTAGAATATACGATATACGTCAGTGTAGAATATACGATATACGTCAATGTAGAATATACGATATACGTCAATGTAGAATATACTATATACGTCAATGTAGAATATGCGATATACGACAATGTAGAATATACGATATACGTCAGTGTAGAATATACGTCAAGGTAGAATATACGATATACGACAATGTGGAATATACGATATACGTCAATGTAGAATATACGTCAATGTAGAATATACGATATACGTCAATGTAGAATATACGTCAATGTAGAATATACGATATACGACAATGTAGAATATACGATATACGTCAATGTAGAATATACGTCAATGTAGAATATACGATATACGACAATGTAGAATATACGATATACGACAATGTAGAATATACGATATACGTCAATGTAGAATATACTATAGCCTCGTCTGGTTACGGGGGTCTCTGAGACAAAGACAGAACAGGACCACTGCTACCTCAGGCATGTCGTAAGAGGCGACTAACATGAGGTTGGGTATAGAGTCTGTAACTTGATCATGTCAAATAAATTGTTACAATAATCACCGCTACAAGAAGACCCGAACGCTTAGGCACAGGCTTTGTGCAAGCTGACAAGCAGCATTGGTAGCCACGTGCTCCACAGGGAGCTCAAAGGATAATTATAATAATGTTAAGAGAAATTATTTACACTAAAAAAACAGCTCACTTTTGGCTGAGAGAGAGAGAGAAGAGAGAGAGAGAGAGAGAGAGAGAGAGAGAGAGAGAGAGAGAGCGAGAGAGAGAGAGAGAGAGAGAGAGAGAGAGAGAGAGAGAGAGAGAGAGAGAGAGAGAGAGATTACCCTTTCTTAAATCACACAAAAGACTCAGTGCTCGGCTGAAACTTTATGGACGTATGGCTCGCATTGTTCCACTGGATTCGGTAGTTCAAGTGGTGAGTTGCTGGTACGTTTGGCAAAGAATGTCCCAAGTCGATCTCCTTGCAAACCTTTATAGTTCTGCAGTTCAGTGAGTTCCTTTTTGTGTAAGCTTTTTAGTACTTTTCATTATCTTGACAGAGGTGAAGGTAGTTCCATTGTAGGTGAGTGAAGTGTTAGAGACCTCACTCTACTATACCCAGGTTTATGGGGTGGGGCAACATGTTCGCTGTCTTTCTTTTTCCTAAAGAGCAGAGTCAGGCACCTATTTACAGCTGGGTGACGGTCGATGGCTAAGGATGGAAGAAGAAGAAGAAGAAACCGGAGCGTGGCACTACCAGTTTTCAACCATACAAGACCATTACTTCGTACCCTGTGCTAATTTTAATTTAATTTATTGTGTACAAATTTATGATAATTTAAATAAGAGAAGTAGAAGAGGAAGATAATGGCAGAATAGAGGACAACAGGAAGTCGAACAAGATAAATAACAAGCCAGCAGACGTAGGAGGAAGAAAACAAAAGAAGGTACCGGTATTTGAGACAACCGTAGACAGGAAGTGAAGAAGATACAATTGATAGCTACGCGAACATACAACATGATACAGTAATTAAAAACTCGCTCCCCATTATTACATTTTTATTTATTCACTACTATCCATGAAAATGTATATGAAACGTCAAAATAAAGAGAAATGTTATTACCTAAGATTAACATAACACCTCAAAATGAAATCCGCCCTGTTCAACTCATGGCGTCATCGCGAACAACAATTTTTGCTGTCTGAATTATACCGTCAGTTCAAAGGCCATTAACATTTTTTCTTCATATTTTGCCACAAGACATAAAAAGCACAACTTATTAGTTGAATGTCAAATGACAATTTTTGCTCCTAGTTTTGACATTTGTTTCATGTATGCCCGATATATAAAAGTATAATATGCACATTAAAAAATATGGAGTGGATTTTCAATCACACTGTAGAATAAGAAGAAACAATTAAGACAGACAAACAGACAAACAGAAAGTGTATTTAAACCAGACCGGCAGAAAAACCAAATAGACGGAAGAAAAACAAAACAGGAAGATATATATCGCCTTTAATATCAATTTTGTTTGAAACAAGAACCGGTAATTTTCAAGTCTAATTTAGTGTCCTCTTTAAACTCAAATTACACGCCATTGGGCCGAAGGGCTAAAGCCCACGCGCCGCTGCATTGAAAACAACAACATCAACAAACTCAGATTTACAGCACCCTGATAATTCTTTCAGCCATCTCCCACAACAACCCGGCTACTGTCAAGTCCAATAACTTGTCCGCAACAAGATGTCTGCTTGTTCCTTAGTTGTTGTTCTCACGGCAGTAACTAATCCGCCAACGACCTTAACCATTACGTCAACGACCTTAACCATTACACCAAAGACCTTTTATTCTTCTAAGTGTTTCAACTTGAAGGCAATTAAGGTCGTTTTAGTGAGACGCGGGAACAACCAGGAAGGAGGATGGGAAGCAGACGTTTCTTGGAAGGCGTTTCTCAAGTTGCGCCGCAGGAGATCGTGTGAAGTAATTGTTGTAATATTTTAGTTGCTTCCTGCGGTGGTCAGTGTGGTGAATTAGTTGTTCTTATTGGTTACAATATTATATTAATGGTATCTGGCGTGAGGTCAGCTATGCAAGTCCCTGAGGTTTATTAAATATAAATAAGTTTACAGGGTACTTGTCTGCTTCCACCACGACCTCACCCGATTATATATCTTCCCCTACTGAAGTGTATTGGTGTGTGTAGGTTGTCTAGCAAGTGTCTAGGGTATATGCAATGTGATGAAGTGTATGAACAGGACAACAACTACACCTATTACTAATAAACAATGATTAAACAAGTCACTGGGTAAAGTTTGGAATGTAACTTATTTTTTTTTTATAATTTATTTTCCTGTATCTAGTTATTCTTCTGACACAGGAATAATCAACTCAACATGATAATGAAATTATTTACAACCAATTATTTTACAACTGTCATTGAGTCGATGTTATCCCACAATTACTTATATGTTTCAAGCTGGGAAAATGACAAGTATTTCTTGCTCCTAGAAAAGGGTACAAGTTTATTGAACGTTTTTGTTCCTCACTGTCCGATACACTAGCTTTTGTAAAAACTGAGAGAGTGGATTGTTTGTGATATCAATTTCCCAGACAAGTCTTATCTGAGGTCTCTGGAACCAGGCTGGTTGAAGTATGTATAAAACGCCAGCCTCCACTGCCAAGACACGCTTCTGCTTCTATAGGTGAATCACTGTGTAGGCACTCAGTAGTTAGGCCTCACTGCATACTTTAAGGACAGGGGTTAGGTCACCTGGGCTCACTTTCACTCGTAGATGAAACTCTGGAAAAACAATACAAATGTGTCCCACTCAGCATCTAATAATCTCTCTCTTTCATTATTCTAACATGGCAATATCATCAGACATCAGTATGGTAACTAAACAATTAGTTTAACGTTCTCAATTTGGTTGGGTAACCCCTTTCTGGATAAAAAACTTTCAAACCACCGTTTGACATTTTCCTTGATAAAGGAAACATTTTACATTAATACTATCAAGTCATGTACAATCACGGTGACTTGCTGAAGAAGACGGCCAGTGATCTTCCTGGTCTTATGTCATAACACAAACATTTTCTTTTCATCATAAATATTTAATTTTCTTTTCTCCCCATATGGCCGAAAGCCTGGCTGGCTTTTCTATACCTGGTTAATACAGTTCCTAACAACGCTGTGACACAACACAGAGTTTAATGTTAGCTTCCCTCCAGATAAATGTTTCCCCTTTTAGGTTCATACAGAGTCGATAATGCATACATGATACAAATGACAATATAAATGTTAATATAAAGATTTCAATATTTACCGCATCAAAGAAATCTACACACTAAACAGTTGAATATTGCGATACAGATAGCTGCTATGCAGAATTAGCAACCAAGACAGTACTCTTGCCTTGTCTCTAACAACAACGTCTTTAGTGTAAGAAATTTTTTCATCTAGTGGCCCCCTATACCCAATACTAATTGGTTTTATACAACCCTTAGTCTATTACACTACAGCCAACCAGAGGCGGTTAGTGAATAGCGTTACTTTTCAAATAAAACTGACATTAAATAATAAAATTAAGGACTCCTTCCCTTTACCCCACCTACGGCAAAACTGAGCAAGTCCATCTGTCTATCTGTCTTCCTGTCCAACTTCTTTATTTCTTAATAGTTTTAAATTCTTATACATACTTATTAATCCTGCTGTTATCTATTCACAGTCAGTACATATTTATTCTTTTATGTCTTTCTAAGGCCTGGTATCGTTTTTATTTCCTACAACGCTTCAATTAAAACATTTTCTCTCCTATTCCCTTTCGTACGGCATTTTCAAAAACCAATAGGACGTTAACCTTAATTTTTCCTTTTATTTTAAACTACCTTATCGGACGTTAACCTTACGGCGCCACGTCACATTGCGTGTGTGTGTATATATATCGTCTGCTAAAACCAGCGTGTGAATATATGTCCAGAACGCGGGTCGAGAAAAATTCAAACGCCATTCATGGTATCGCATTTCTGGCACAAGAAAATATTTAAATCTCAAAGCCAACGCTAGCAAAAGTGTATAATGTTAAACCGCGGCAAATCGTTTAGGCCCTTACTTTGGTATGCAAATTGAACGTGCTGTGGAATTAAGCGTTTGTTCACACAGATTTCACTACAGTCAGTACAATTTGGACTCGTGATATTTATGGACAGAGAGGCTGACAGACACAGAGACATAATATATATTAGATGTGTTGACAGACAGTCAGACAGACAGAGAAAGAATATATATTAGATGTGTTGACACACGGACAGACACTCAGACAGAACATAAAGTAGATGTGTTGACAGACAGACAGAAACAGAATACATATTAGACTGACTGACAAACTTACAGGACAGACATACCGACCATGGACAGAAAAGCAGACAGACAGGCAGACAGAAAGAACATATATTAGAATGATTGACAGACATACACACCAACAGACAGACAGTCATGCAAACTGACTAACAGGCAAACAGAGGCAGAATGTATATTAGACTGACAGACAGGCAGACAGACAGACCGACCGACCGACAGAGAGGCAGATAGAAAGACACACAGACAGATACAGACAGACAGAGATACAGAGACATAATATATTTTAGATAAACTGACATACAGAAAGACCGACTGACTGACGCACGGGCGGACGGAGAGGCAGATAGACGGAGAGACAGACAGACAGAAGACAGACGGAGAGATAAACAGACAGACACTGGGGACAGACAGACAGAAAAAATAGATAAATAGATAGATAGATAGATAGATAGATAGATAGATAGATAGATAGATAGATAGATAGATAGATAGATAGATAGATAGATAGATAGATAGATAGATAGATAGATAGATAGATAGATAGATAGATAGATAAAAGGAGTAGGGCGAATGAATAAAAGAAGAATGAATGATGGATAGAAATGGGTTAATGTCACACTAAATTCCACTAAATTCTATCGACAGTGGATGAATGCAACGAGTAACAGCTGTAAGGATTGCTGTCTGTGTTTGAGCTAAACTACAAACGCAGGAATTTAATACATAGAAACAAAAAACTTTTAACATGGTCGAAAAAAAATGAAGACGCTCAAATATCATATTTTGAAAGTTGATTATACTGAATAAATATTACACACACATAAAGGTATGTTTTAGCGTGTTTTGAGTAACGTGAATCTGTTTACAATCAATTCTTTAAAAGTGCCAGCTCAGTATACAGAATTTAAGTTCTTCTTTTCTTTAATCAGTTCTTGTTATTTACCTCAGCAGCGTGCATAATGAAAGAAAGATTACGTGAAATGTGATACTTAAGAAAATGCGGTTTAAAAAAAAAAAAAAAAACATAAAAAGAGCGTGTGAAATCTAAGTCAGCAGTCGGCAACCAGGAGCTCTGGGATCTACTTTAGAACCACTGACCTCTTTAAAGATCTACCTTGATAAAATTAAGTCTGTTTTCAGGTTTCAGAGTATTTAGAATCATATCTGTAACTTTTATCTCGGCCGGGCGATCTACTTCCTGCAAGTCCATGGACAGAGCGGTGGAAAATTCAAACTAAATGATATTTTACCGATTGGTAACTCTACTTCAAACAAAAGATCGTTTTCTTTCTTATACAGTTCACGAATAAAGTGAATTCTAGTCAGCTAGCTAGAGGGCTGCACTGAGAAGTCGTGAAAGTACCTGTAAACATGGTGATGTATGGTGATACGTTTAAGTGCAAGAAAATAAAATAAAAATATTTTAAACACAGGCTTTTAATGCACTAAAAACCCAAAAATAATTTTTCAAGGAGTTTATAGCTTGCAGTAAAAATATAACATCAAATTGACAAAAAGCCTGCTATATACTTCAATAGACACCTATGGATAAAATATATGATGAGAGCTAAAGCGCCCCAGGCTTTTTGCCAATTTGATGTTACATTTTTACTGAATGACTGTCTGTCTGTCTTTCTTTCTTTCTCTCTGTATGGCTGTCTATCTTTCTTTCTTTCTGTATGGCTGTCTATCTTTCTTTCTTTCTGTATGGCCGTCTGTCTCTCTTTCTTTCTGTATGGTTGTCTGTCTTTCATTATTTTTTTATGTCTGTCTATCTGTCTGTCTGTCTATCTTTCTTTCTGTATGGCTGTCTGTCTTTCTTTATTTCTGTATGGCTGTCTTTCTTTCCTTCTGTATGGCTGCATGTCTTTCTTTCTGTCTGCATGTCCGTTTGTCTGTCTTTCGATCTTTATTTCTGTATGACAGTCTGTCTGTCTTTCTTTCTGTTAGCTGTCTGTCTTTCTGTATGGCTGTCTGTCTCTCTTTCTTTCTGTATGGCTGTCTGTCTTTCATTATTGCTTTTTTCTGTCTGTCTATCTGTCTGTCTGTTTGCCTATCAATCTTTCTCTTTGTACGGCAGTTTGTCGTTCTTTCTGTTTTCTTTCTTTCTTTCTTTCATTCTTTCTTTCTTTGCTTATCTAACGGCGGCATTAAAGGAGCACAGTGAGACACGAAGAAAGTTCTAGGTTTTCGATATCTTGTGCGCATGAAACTAGAGCAACCATTATCACAGGCAGGTAACCTCAGAATTAAAGCATTCAAGAATTCCTGAACGGCGGGGAAATGATGAAGTGAAAAAGGTGACAGGCATCTGAAAGAAGCACTACACGACAGCGCACCAGGGCGCCGTACTTGTGCTGGCGGGGAAATAATCAAGACCACCTTCGACACCTCATATACCAAGCAGTGCACAAGAGAAAGCCTCGTATTGTTCCCGGAAGTTTCTGAAGTGATAAAGAAAAGGACTACATCAAATGTAGTACGAGGCGACTAAAATGAGGTTGTGCATAAGACTGGCAGCCTCATCCTATAGAACGAATTACCACAGAAATCACCGCTGTAAAAACATGTAACCTGCTTTGTGCATGCATCCTTAGGGGACCATGCTCCGTTAGGAACGCAAAGAAAAATGATGATTATGACACAAGAGAAAGGAAAACAGAATATATTAATCACAACAGATGTCACAACAGAAAAGACATATATTATATTACAACAATACCAGCAAAGGAATATATCGATGGTTGTGAACAGAAAAGCGGTTAGACCTAGGGTTGGCAATCGGTCGATATTGATCTACCGGTAGATGCAAGGGATATTTTGGTAGATCTTGTGATAGGAAAAGGAGATAATTGAGATAAGAATAAGAAGGGATAATTATTGAGTAGCAGGACTTAGTTATCCGTCATCAGTGACACGGGAGGTCCGTGTGCTGACTGAAGAGTCCGAGTTCACTCTGCTCTTATCGTTTCGCTGAGGCAGTCATCTGAGAGCAGGTTAGCGTTGAATAACCGTAACGACCATCTATAAAGTAATGGCCAGCTCAGGTACCATGGTGTTTATGGTGCCGCTGCAGTTTGCAGAAAAGAAGACAGACGAAAGATGTTTCCACGACAAATAGTTTTCATGTCGAGCTGTGTCCAAGTGTATCGCCAGCAGATATCGCCAGCAGTACGTTTCAAGAAAAACCTTGGTATGTAAACTCTCGTATAGTTAACCAAGTGCAGGTAGTCATGGGCAAGTGTTAGAAGCAGTGGTCCAGTGTTGGACGCATAGGGTAGACGTTATAAAGAACAGTTTTAGTGGCTAAGAATAAGTTTTCAGCACTGGTGGTGACCCAGCTAATACTTCGAAGCCAAATTGAATATACTGAGAACAGCCCATTAGTAAGTAGTGGTTAGTAGACAGTATTACAGTAGTCAGCAGAGATCAAGAGTTAATCAACTAGTTCCTGACCAGGGAATTACATGATGTATGAGTGTCAACGTAGAAGTCTAATATGTTCTATTACCTTTATAATATCAGGCATGGAGATGGCCAATTGTGAATATGTTTATTGCAACAATAAAAGAATTTTGTTGTCAGCTACGAGTCGATCAGTCATTGCAGTCATCATAGTTGTCTGATCATTAAATATCACTCAGCAGTCACATAAGCAAGGTAGGCCAAAAGTGAACGGTGCATACAATTACAGACAACGTACACAAAGACATGGACAGGTCACGATCATCATTAGTTTAATCGAGTAGATACACAAGGGTCAAGACGTAACGAATAACTTCACAAACACAGAACCTGGGTTACAACTATCACAATCTCTAGGTGAAGGAGAGATGGGGGGGAGGATTTTTTTCACATGGATAAATTGCCAAGTAGCCCTTTCCTTCCAACTTATGAGTGCGAAGTCTCCATGTTTAAAGGTACTTTCACCTTATTCCCAGTGGAAACCCGCGAGCTAGGTTATTAAAACAGGACAGGAAGTGATATTTTGTTTGAAGTAAAGTTAACATTCCGTAAAATATCATTTAGTTTTAATTTTCTCCCACGCTACAGATGGACTTGTCGTTACTAGATCAACTGACAGAGATTGAAATTACAATAAGGATTCAATTATTATAAATTCTAAGTAATCTGATTCCTGAAAAAACAAACATGATTTGATCAAGGTACATCTTTAGATAGCTAAGTGGTTTGAAAGTTGATGCTCGCAGCTCATTGGTTACCGACTGCTGGGTTAGACTTTTCGTGAGGAAAAAACCTGGCAAACCGCCAGCAAAAAATAATAAATCGCAGTGAACCAGGCTACGGACAACAAAATATAATTAGATCATTTTATTACTCACCAAATTTTGGGTACAAGATGAGACTTGTCTCCTACAGAACCAAAAAGTGCTACATTGAATAAATTAACGTAACTCGAAGCTGAATTAATCACGTCCAGAAGTGTTGTATCCAGTTTATGAGTACAACATCCAATAAACTGTCACAAATGGTTTTTTTTTTTTCATGTACGCACGGATGGTACAGCTTGTTGTTACTTGAAACTGACTTGAAACAAGAATCGCTCTGCACACTAAATATTTAAAAAATCACAGACACAGAGATGCTGATTAAAATACAAATAAATAAGTAAACAAAAGAAAGAAACACTAAAAATAGGCAGCTGTAATAATATTTTTTAAACAATTTCATGACTCATGATGTATCTTGTTTTCTAATAAGAAATACTGTTATGATAAAATAGTGAAAACTCGTGACCTAGGGCATCGGAAAAGTCAAGTTCTAATACTTTTAGTTAGAATTTTTTTTTTTAAATTCCAGATTGATAAGTTAAACTTGGAAAAAAAAATTAATGTAACGTTAAACTTTCTGGTTTTGAGAATTTTGCAAATCATTTAAGAACAATTTTAACCCTAAAAAAAGGGAGAGAAAAGAAAAGGAAAGGACAATTACTACTTTATGGAAGTAGAAAAAGAACAAGCAAATATTGTAGTAATAGTAGTAGTGGTTGTTTTTGTAAATAGTACTAGTAGCAATAGTAGTAGTTGACGTTGGAAGTTTTAGTAGAAATAGTAGTAGTCGTAATAATAATGGTAGTAGTAATAAAAGTAGTAATGGCATTAGTTATAGTAATAGTAGTAGTAATAGTATTAGTAATAATAGCAGTAGTAAAAGTAAAATTATTAATTGCGGTAATGGTAGTAGCAGCAATAGTAGACGTAGTAATAGTAGTGGCGGTGGTGATGGTAGTAGTAGTCGTAGAAGTAGCAACTGCTTCAGCAGCAGTAGTAATAGTAGTAGCAGCAGTAGTTGTTGTTGTTGTAGCAGTAGTAGTAGTAGCAGTAGCAGTAGTAGTAGCAGTAGCAGTAGTACTAGCAGTAGTAGCAGTAGTAGTAGTAGTTGTGACAGTACTGATGGCCAAGTCATCTAGTTTCTATACCCGCTCTCGCAAGAGATGCAATTTCCTAGATGTTGTTGAGGTGATCACTGGCCCAAGACAGTTTACATGTTGTTAGATGTGTAGTGCGAGCGTATGATGAGTTGAGTGTGGGTGCGAATGAAGACGCGAATGTGTTTAGGCTCGTATAGATGTAGATCCTGCAACCCATACTCTCACATGCAGTAATCAAGGATGCTTTGACACTGCAGGCATGTTTCAAGACATTTATTGACGGGAACACACATAATATCAACAGGAACAGTCAGTGTAACAAGGTCATGCTGACCTGACATCGATAGGTATACATTTGGCATTCAAAAAGGTAAACATCAGAATAGACGTGCATGGTCAATAGCAAAGTTCTTCAATAATGACAGTTCGTAGCGTCGCCCTTGGCGTCTCTGACTAAACGCGTCAGATGCCTTAGTTACCTTGACACACAGGTGCAACTTGGCACTCCCTGCCAATTGCACATATCAGGCTGTAGTATAATAGCCGGAAGCACAGGCCTCGTCCTAACGTCGGCCGTGTACTTCTGTTAAATAGGTTATCACCAACCCTGCAGTAATACTTATTGTAGATAGAAGTTCCGCCAATCTGCGGCTCCCACAATATATCTTCGTCACTGGATTTCTGGACAATATAAGACTAACAGTCTTGGATGGCTACCTCGAGCACAAATATATAAGTTCTGAAATGGCGGATCCGTGAACTGCTGTTCACCCTAGGTAATCCTTTACATGTTCTGCCACCGAAAAGCGTAATAATGCATAAAGGTCGGTATTACCTGGTAAATGAATCCTCAGAACTACACAAGGAATTCTGTCGTCATCCCGACGCACAGAGATTCACTGGGGAAAACTGCCATAGCAGTTACTTCGAAGATTCTCCCCGAAAAACAATGGAATCTTGGTCCCTTCAGAAAAACAGGACCTCCCGGCTTCCCGGAAGTATATCTCACTCCCGCTAAAAAACCTTCCCATAGGCCCACGCCGAACTGTCAACCTCTGACCCTAAAGGTCAAACACAATGAATGAATAAACAAGGGAAGACAACCCCTAATCAACCTGACATCGCAGGTAAAGACACAATTATACTTATGATACAAACATAAGCAAATAACTTGACAGATGACTCCGTCGAAAATGACAGCAACATTACTACCACCCCCCTGTAAAAAAAAAAAAATGCAATTTTTTTTTTTTTAATATGTTCATGAGCAAGATAGCACCAGTATCACTTCTGTGCTCATGCAAACAATGAACCTAATATCAGGTACAATAGAAGAGGGTACAAATCATCTCCCAACATAGGAGAAAATATTTCCTTTAAGCCAAACAAACTAAGGGATACCATTCAAGAAACCTAAGTTGCTGGCAATACCAATCATATATCAAACATTACTAAATAATATAATCATAGCAATATACAAATGTCAATGCTATTTTAGCAACATATCACTGATGGATGGACAAAATGAAATTTGTTAAATTATCTAAACATCATCCAAATACATTTGTATTACAACATATTATGATATTAAGGACAGACCTAAGTCTGAAAATATATCAGGAAAAACTAGGACACAAGATTTAACTGGAATCATGTGGGCATCTAGACAATATGTCCGCCATCACATTATCCGAACCACGGATAGCTCGCACCGTGAAATGGAAAGGCTGAAGAGCAATAGCATAACGAGTAGATCTCGAGCTCTTCAAATCCTTACTTTGCATAGCCGTAAGAGCTTTTTGGTCGGTTTCCATAAAGAAATGCGCGCCCAGAAGGAACCTTTGTAGCTTAAGAATGGACCAAACCATAGCCAACAATTCACGGTCCAAAACCGAGTAATTCCTTTCTGCCGCATTCAGCTTCCTAGAAATATACATTACAGGATGCAGAGTTCCTGAATATTCCTGCATTAGTGCCGCTCCAATGCCAGTGGAAGAGGCATCACTACGAAGGACAAAAGTCTTATCAATCGTCGGTAGTCTTAAGATAGGATGAGATGAGAACAAATTCTTAACCTGATCCAATGAAGATTGGCATTCTTGGGACCAACGCACCATATTAGGAGAACCTTTTTTCAATAACGTTGAAAGTGGTGCCATAATGGAGGACAGATTCTCAATGAATCTTCCATAGAATTGTATCAATCCCAAGAGACTACGCACTTGCTTTTTTGTCTTCGGAACCGAGATATTTAATATCTTTGAAATGTTTTGGTCCTCTGTCTTCAACAGACCATGACCAACTCGATGACCTAGGAAGGAAATTTCACTAAACCCAACAAAAGCTTTAGAGGGTTTAGCAGTCAAACTATGCTCACGTAGAGTAGATAGCAATTCCTTCAGACCCACATAGTGTTCTTCCCAAGTATCGCTGAAAAGACAGATGTCGTCTAAATATGCAATGACATCTGCACGATCTGATAGAATTCGTCGCATCATGCGCACGAAAGTCGCTGGGGCGTTCATAAGCCCGAAAGGCATAAAATTCCATTGAAACAGACCCCTAGGTGTCGAAAAAGCAGTGAGAGGTTTGGCGTGTTCCGTCAATGGGACTTGCCAATAACCTTTCGACAAGTCTAGTTTAGTAAAGAATTTAGCTTTAGAAAGTCTAATAAGTAGATCATCTAATAACGGCATAGGTTCAGCATCGAACTTCGTAACTTGATTTAATTTGCGATAATCAACGCAAAGACGTATGTTATTGTCTTTCTTTCGAACAATAACTATCGACGAAGAATAAGCTGAAGTGGATGGTTCAATTATTTGTAGTTGAATCATTTCATCCAATTCTTTCTCGACTTGTGCTTGAAAATGAATAGGTATTGGGTATGGTCTTACTCTGATCGGATTACGATCAGTAAGTATGATGTCATGTTCTATGACATCTGTGTGTCCAGGAATGTCGGTAAGGACATCCTGATATGATTGTAACGTAGAGGATACTTGACGTTGTTCCTCAAAAGACAAGTTAGAAGAGACTGTAACGTCTCTCCACGATTCCGTTGAAATAAGTGGAATCGTAGGAAGAGGTAAGTTCACGTCAGAAAAAAATAGTTTCCTCATCCTGTATAACGGACAGGGATGAGATGTGACCATGTTGAACTGGAGAGTCGTCCGTCGCCTGGAAAATAGGCTGTAAATAGTCTGGACGTTCAATAAACTCTGTTAACATATTTATATGGAAGGTTTTATGCCTTCCATCCACATCGACAATATAGTCGACATCAGAAATTTTCGAGACTATAGTGTATGGACCCTTCCAAGAAATGAGAAGTCTATTCTCTCTTGAGGGCAGTAAGACATATGCTTTGTCTCCAGGACAAAGTTGACGTAGGCGTCTTTTCTTATTAGCAAATCGCCTAGCTTTTTCTTTCGCAAATTCGGAAGATGAAGTTGCTAACCTGCACGATTCGATAATCTTTTCTCTAAGAGCTATAACATATTCATATGACGATTGTGTATCATCGTCAATATTATCGGAAGTTATCAAATCGTGTAACAAGGACATTGGCCCGCGCGGTTGCGCGCCAAAGACAAGTTCGAAAGGAGAAAACCCTGTATGCTCGTTGGGAACCTCTCTATAGGCAAAGAGGACTGCAGGTAAAACCCTGTCCCAATCTTCAGGATGATCCTCCGTTATCTTGCCAAGTAAGTTCTTTAGTGTCCTGTTAAGACGTTCTACCAATCCATTGGACATTGGATGATAAATACTACTGAGAGACCTTTTAATGTCTAGCGTAGCCATTACCTGAGACATAACGTCCGAAATTAACTGAGTGCCGTGATCCGACAGTATTTCTCCGGGGAATCCCAGACGAGAAAATACGAGCCAAAGAGCATCAGCGATATCGACAGTTGATATGCTCTTCAGAGGAATAGCCTCTGGCCAACGCGTGCACATGTCCACGCAAGTGAGGATAAATTGGTGTCCTCTGGCTGACTTAATTTTGAACGGACCATGATGTCTATAGCCATTTTCTGAAACGGCCGAATCGGAATATCTGCAGCCTGAATAGGAGCAGCATGTCTCGGACCCCTAGACTTGACCTCTTGACAAATTTTGCAAGATCGGCAATAAATTCGGATGTCTTTATTCACGAATGGCCAAAAGAATGACGCAAGGACTCTAGTTTTAGTTCTGGAAAAACCCATGTGTCCCGCACACTGAGAATCGTGTGCATGCCGAAGAATTAAGGCTCTCATACACTTAGGCACAAGAATTTGCGAGTGCATAGACTTGTCCGAGTGTTGTACCATTCGTACCAATATACCATTCTTCATAGTGATATACGATTTGTGATTCGTATTTTGATTGGGATCCCCTTTCTTTGCAAGAAGGAAGTATTTCTTCAAAGAAGGATCCTCTTCTTGACGTTTAACAAACGAGTCATGGGAAATCACCAAGTGCTCGTCTTGGCTATCAACTTCATTACTATTATCAGATGAAGTTGGGGGATTAAGAGCTTGAGCTCTTGTCACCACTGCATTGACCGTTTGAATGTTTTTTTCTTCCCAACTAGAAATTTGTTGCGGGGTGCATTCCTTAACCCCATGAATACGACCGATTATAAGATCCGCAATAGGATTAGGAAGAAGACATGCATGGACATCTCCTGTGAAGAAAGGAGTGTCAATCCTAATAATAGCAGTAGGATAGCTTTCCATAGTACCACCAAATGTAACACATTTGATTGTTTTTCCCGTGGCACAGCAAGGATCTATCAGAGACTCCTTAACCCCGACGGTAGTACATCCCGAATCGAAAAGTACTGAGACTAGCCTATCATTTATTAGACCTTTATGTAAGATGAGAGATCCTCTCCCATCATGCGCAACTGTAGCAGGTAGAGCAGGAAGAGGGTGACCACAACTTAGCGTAGATACAGTTGATGAGTCAAACAATGTTAAGCATTGGGGGCATTCAGTTGCTCTCCCAAAATCGAAAGCACAACCAGTGATAGCCCTAGAGTTACCACTATCATTTACTGTATTACAGGCTCCATCAAACTCTTGTTGCGCAGAGTTTGCCTGTTGGTAAGGTCTTTTTTTGTTAAACCTAGGTCTACCTCGATTATCATTTCCCCTGTAGTTATTTTGACTATCATTTCCCCTGTAATTATTTCGACTATCATTTCCCCTGTAATTGTTATCATATTGCCTATTGTAATCATCATTCCGGTTTGAATCCCGGTTTCTAAATTCACCATCGTCATAATCTTGACGTCGAGAATGATTACCTCGAAAATTTGAATAGTTATTATTTGGATAGCCTTTACGAAAGTGTCTCAAATTATTACCACTAAAATTACGAGAACTACCATCTTGTCTCCACTGCATAGACGAAGAACCATCATGTGTTGGATTACTCCGCTTCTGAGTGTAATTTTGATTACTTCCCCTATTCCAATTTTGTTGAGCACCCTGAAATTTTTTCTGAAATTAGGGCCATATGGTGTTGCCGAAGCAGCTGGCAACCCTTCTTTCACTTTAGAATTGCTAACTGTAGCATGGGGATGTGCTGTGGCATACTGACAACAGTATTCCTCCATTTCTTTTAAGTTTTTAGGCTTACGCTCATGAAGGAATGCAAGAAAAGAATCATTAACAGATGACAAAACCTTATCTCGCAATAATAAGTCCATTAGACCTTCATATGTTTTCTCAATCTGAGACAACTCAACCCATCGTGTAAATGTACGACGTATCTTTGTAACAAAATCAGAGAAATCTACTCCATTTTCTGGCAACATTGTCCTAAAACGAAGACGATAGTCTTCTTGTTTTAATTGGTATTTCTTTAGTAATGCTGCCCTGACAACATCATAATTAGTCCTCTCATGTTCGTCTATTGTCATAAGAGTAGTCACTGTGTCACCTGTAAAAAATGGCATCAGTTGTTCAACATATTTTTCCTTTTTTATGTTATGCGTATCGCACAAAAATTGGAATCTATCTAGATAATCTGCTACGTCATCCTTTAAAGGATTGAAATGAGGCAATTTAATCCTACTAACAAACTCCTTTGTCGTACTCGAAGTTGTTTGCTGAGCACCCGTACTCGCCAATTTCAATTTCTCTAACTCCAAAATTGCGAGTTTTTCATCAAGTTCCATCTTCTGTTTTCTTTCCTCATGTTCCATTTTTCTAATTTCAGCCTCAGCAGCAGCTTGAAGTTTTTTTTCCTCTGCAGCAGCTTGAAGTTTTTTTTCCTTTGCAGCAGCTTGAAGTTTTTTTTCCTCTGCAGCAGCTTGAAGTTTTTTGTCTTCCATTTCCATCTGGAATTTTCTTTCATCAGCTGCAGCTTGAGCTTTCCTCTCCTCAGCAGCAGCTTGAGCTTTTCTCTCCTCAGCCTCTCTTTGATACCTTCTTTCTTCAAGTTCTAATCTTCTATTCTCAGCTTCTAGCTTCTTTAGTTCAGCTTCTGCTTTCAATTTAATTTCCTCTTTTTGTTTCTTTTCTTCTGACTTTAATGCAATGGCGAATTGAGCAGATGAATATTCTTCCAATTCTTTACCAGACTTACCAAGGGTCAACCCTTGCTGGATGAAGAAATCCAATGTAGACATTCTGTCTAATGAGATCAGAAACCTGAAAAAAAAAATTAAATAAATTACCTTATCCCACTTCAATGGGAGACAAGTCTGAAATGCTAGACTTGTATACTCACTTCACTTTATTTTACTGTCTCAATCTTTGTAGATAACAAGTCTTTTATCAAAGAACTTGTATAAATATCTTATATAATATTATTTAACAAACTCTATATGAAGAGTCTACCTTATCAATAATATCAAAACATGACCAAGTATGTGTATGTAGACTGTGCATGACAGTAATGTAGTACAACCAAAAAAAAAAATACAAAGACAAAAATACAAAACAATACAAATGGCAACACTGTTTTAACCAAAAATGTGTAGAGAAATACACAAGAAAGGAGAGACCTACAGAATACAAACAAAACAAATCGACAATCAAAACTGAAAAAAACAGACAAAATATTACAAAAACAACGTTAAGTACAATTACATCACAGCTAACATCAATAGCGACCAATTGTCACTAGCAAATTTCCAAATTAAGAAAATTTGCACCTACAGACCGCTTACAGTAAGCCTCGATCAAGTGGCATATTTACCGTAAGACCCACCAACCGAAAAACCCGCAGAAAAATACACAAAACAGTAGAAGTGACATAAACATATAGCAATCAATTTCAATGTGTTGCAGAACAAGTTCAGTCACAGCTGAAACTAAAATAAATTTCTTGCTCCTTGCGAACACAGAAACGAAATGTCAAACGCGCACTGAACGTCAAATCCACTGTAACATAAAGTGGTATTCACGAACCAAAGTTACTATGACCTTCTCAAATTAGGGCTTGCACATTGAATGTTTACAATTTCACGTACTGTTTACAGACACTTGACCTCCAACAATGTAGCTTGAATACTCTGACCTAGAAAAGTCTGTTGTTGAATGAAACGTGTAACAACCCGCAGTACTGTTTACAATAGGAACCCGCCTTCTATGCAGTTATGGTCCACGTAGCAAATGCCTAGTAGTTCACTTCAGTACTTGTCTTGTTATGCTTTATGTAGCATTATATATAAATGCTCGTACTGTTTATTTGTGTCAACCGTTGATGACCTATATCTGTCCTGTTGTAGCCAAAACTTGCAAGTGTAGAATTAGCACTGTGTGTTACGGCTGTCCCGTGTGTAGCTTAGACCCACAGATCAGAAGTGTAATGTGTACTTGTCCTTCTTGTAACTTTCTCGACAAAACTGGAGACATCATACATGTAACAGCCAACCAGGAATGTAAATTTCTGGATCCATAAATGTCAACAATAATGTCAAATGCTCGCTCTGTTCTTTTTAAACCCACAGATCTGGTCCATCAGAAATGTAAGTTTCTAGGCCACATTGGCGACAAGAAATGTATCATAAGAGCCCACGTAACTGGTCCACCAGAAATGTAACTGTCTTTTTTTTTCTTGTTGAGGTGATCACTGGCCCAAGACAGTTTACATGTTGTTAGATGTGTAGTGCGAGCGTATGATGAGTTGAGTGTGGGTGCGAATGAAGACGCGAATGTGTTTAGGCTCGTATAGATGTAGATCCTGCAACCCATACTCTCACATGCAGTAATCAAGGATGCTTTGACACTGCAGGCATGTTTCAAGACATTTATTGACGGGAACACACATAATATCAACAGGAACAGTCAGTGTAACAAGGTCATGCTGACCTGACATCGATAGGTATACATTTGGCATTCAAAAAGGTAAACATCAGAATAGACGTGCATGGTCAATAGCAAAGTTCTTCAATAATGACAGTTCGTAGCGTCGCCCTTGGCGTCTCTGACTAAACGCGTCAGATGCCTTAGTTACCTTGACACACAGGTGCAACTTGGCACTCCCTGCCAATTGCACATATCAGGCTGTAGTATAATAGCCGGAAGCACAGGCCTCGTCCTAACGTCGGCCGTGTACTTCTGTTAAATAGGTTATCACCAACCCTGCAGTAATACTTATTGTAGATAGAAGTTCCGCCAATCTGCGGCTCCCACAATATATCTTCGTCACTGGATTTCTGGACAATATAAGACTAACAGTCTTGGATGGCTACCTCGAGCACAAATATATAAGTTCTGAAATGGCGGATCCGTGAACTGCTGTTCACCCTAGGTAATCCTTTACATGTTCTGCCACCGAAAAGCGTAATAATGCATAAAGGTCGGTATTACCTGGTAAATGAATCCTCAGAACTACACAAGGAATTCTGTCGTCATCCCGACGCACAGAGATTCACTGGGGAAAACTGCCATAGCAGTTACTTCGAAGATTCTCCCCGAAAAACAATGGACTCTTGGTCCCTTCAGAAAAACAGGACCTCCCGGCTTCCCGGAAGTATATCTCACTCCCGCTTAAAAAACCTTCCCATAGGCCCACGCCGAACTGTCAACCTCTGACCCTAAAGGTCAAACACAATGAATGAATAAACAAGGGAAGACAACCCCTAATTACTGCCCAAACCAAAACCGGAACCTCTCCTTTTTTCTTTCCCCGATCTTCAGCTGTCCATACCCACACCAGATTTGATGACTTCATTCCTTCCTGACTAGTGTTAATTTAACTAGCTAGTCTCTAATACAATATTCTACTTAATAGTAGCACTATTCGCGCTTAAGTAGTAGGAGTAGACCTACCTGTCACATAGTAGTAAAAGACGTAGATGCCGTAGTAGTAGTAGTAGAGGGTGGAGAAAGAAGCATGAAACGAAGCCGAAGAAGAAAAGAAATGACTGAAGAAAAGAAAAGACGTTGAAAAACAAAGAATTAGAACATGAAAAGATAAGGAGGCAGCATTACCACAAAAGACATTTACATACTGCAACACAGCATACGCTTACAAGACAGTCTCTGTTGTGGACTCTTCAGGGAAATGTTAAAAGGAGGCAGACCAGAAAACACGAGGAGAACAGAACTGGAGATAGGCATGAAATGGATAATTAAGACAGGGAAAAGCTTTGCCAGGATGGCACTGGGCAGTTGGGCCTGGAGTGTGCTAGTCGAAGGCCTGTACTCCACGCGGTACTGGGAGTTAATAAAGAAGAATGTATTTGTAGAAATCACTACATATTTATCTTATTCTATATGTATAAGTAGAGCACCTCTACATATATAGCCCAACCTATTCGTCTAAGTAGAGCATCACTAAATATGTATCTCATTCTATATGTATAAGTACAGCATCATTACATATGTATCTCATTCTATATATATGTAGCACTACTACATCTGTATCTCATTCTCTATGTATAATTAGAACTTTACTACATATTTATCTCATTCTATATGTATAAGTAGAGCACCATTACATATTATCTCCTTCCATATATATAATTAGAGCTTTACTACATATGTATCTCATGCTATTTGTGCAAGTAGAGCATTACTACATATGTGTAATTCTATATGTATAAATAGAGCCCCATTACATATGTATCTTATTTTATACGTGCAAGTAGAGCACCACTCCATATTATCTCATTCTATAGGTGTTTCAGATTCTACATGAGTAAGTAGATAGAACTTTATCTGCAATATTTCCTCTAAAATGTAGCTGAGCGTGTGTCTATATGTCTAACTGTGTGAAAGCTTATGTCTAAATTAGTGTGAATTCGCGTGTGTCTACGTGTATGTTATTGCTTTTGTGTCTGTGTGTGTGTGAATACTTGTATATCTAAGTGTTTGTGAGGTGTGTGTTTTGCGACAGGTTCTTAGCTGGGTTAACAAAAGCATATAGTGGAAAGTACCAGAAGTTTATGGAGTCAACGGACAGCTTCTAGACTGTACCATAATAATAATAATAGCCCCTTCAGTCATACCTGACTATGGGAATGCTCTCCTGAGGTGACAGCCCTCAGCTGCTTATTTTCCTGGTGTTCTTTTCGACGTTTTCTCCTCTCTTCTGCTCAAGTAGACTGCACCACAACGCTGTATAAATGATGCAGATCAATAAACGACTATTGGTTAATAGTAGACACTCGTAAGATCAAAAGAAGGAGGACAGTAGGCAATATCAAAATAAACAAGTGATAGGCTCTCCGGGAAATCGAACCAGACACCATCCGAACGATGCCATCGCTTCTCCGCGTGAGCGAATCTGAAAGGACAGACAGCCAACAACGCACCAACCCGTGATAGCACATATTCCTGAATATCTGATATAAAATAATCTCCATTCCTTATTTTAGTTGAAATGAAGAACAGTGGGACATGTTCGTCGATGTCATCCAGTAAGTCGCCCACGTCTTTAGGGTTAGGATTAAGATTATGGTTTAGGGTTAGGTTTAGGATTCATCAACGTAACCCTAACCCTTATTCCATATTACTGCGTCTATGAATTCTTTTTTAAGGTCGTATCAACACACGTCCTACTGTTCTTCATTTCAACCCCTTATTTTGTTGTGCTTTTTAAAGCTGGAGTTGGGCACCGAAGTCGGGGGCCACTGTGAGCATGGGGCCCGGTTGAGTCAAATCGGTTGAATCGGTTTGTCTATCCTGTGCGCAACTATGGAATTTTCAACCTGAAATGACCCTGACACGTATGGACTCAATTACCTATATAATGTTCATATCCGCATGTGTAAGGCATATAACACACACAAACGGAAATATTTGTTTATTATAAATAAAGTAAACAAGTAAGGGCAAAGACTAGCTATTCAAACAGATTTACCGCAGTATCTAAAGTAAGATAAAGATATAGATTATCGCTGCCACTTTTATCATTTTCACATGTAACATTATCAAAGATGCAAACACACGGACATGCCATAAAAGTGAGCCATGTTATCTAATTAAACCCCCTAATCTGAATGATGCGCTCAGAGCGGTCATTGTTAAACTTAATGGGGATTCTGCGTATTTCATTTTTGTTGTTGTTGCCTGTGACGTGTACTGGAATAGAGCCTACAGTAATCTGACACCTTATTGTAACCTTATAGCTGCTCTCTGATTTGCTAGCTAAACATGCATTTTACCAACTGTCTATTTCTGCAACGTACCATTTTGTCCCCGCCTTCTTTTATTTAAACACTAGCCAACGCTGTGTTTACAATCTTCGTTGACCTGTCAGTCATAACAGGAAACAAATCACGCCCTGTTTACTGCGTTCTACTCACGCGAGCTTATCTGTAAATCATATAATACTTGACAGACAGCACGTGAGAGAGAGACACATAACAGACTTCTTTGAAGTTTGCTCAGGGGACATCCAAAATCACCAATACCCTTTGATCTGGGAACACGGGCATCCTACAAAGAAACCCGCTAGTGAACAGAAAGTCTTTTGATGTCGGTCAAAGCTCCAGACGAGAAACCCTGGAAGACCGAAACACGAAGTCTTTCATCTTCATACCCCTAGCTTCTGAATTTTTGTCTCACACAGGAGCGCGAAATAACGCATTAGAGATCAAGGAAAATTTAATGATATATATACTACTGTTTCTATAACCCATCTATCAGTCGTCACTCAGAATTTGAGAAGAATCTAGCGCGCAGCCTAAACCATTTCTTTGGATTATTGGTTAAAAAGTAATTCGTGGAGATTTTTATTCTGGATTTTCTGGTAAATAGTGCTAAGTGTTAGAAGTGTTTTACAGTGATAGCATTTAAAGTTTAACACTTAAATACTTTAAACATACAGTTAAATACTGCAGTTGGATCTTTTTCTTGCTAGTAAGGCGTATTAAATAAAATAACGCGTAGCGATTTCCATAACCAGATATTCAATTAAAATGTTATACCACGTTCCCGAACCTAGCTGAGACGAGACGGTTAATTGTGTTTACAGTGTAGACGGTTCCAGACCGAACTTAGAGGTGTTAGAACGACTGACAGTGGGAGGATAAAATACGGGTTATATTTCATTTTTTAAATTATTGTTATTATAGCGTCTATTATTTTTTAAATGCCATACGACAAATTAACAGATACCGACAATTTACGAGATACTAAATGATAGATAATAATTTGTACGTGGCGCATTGTGAGAAGAAAATAATAAATAACACACTGTGCGTGTGACAGCCAGCCGCGAGAAGAGGCGGAAGAGTCTTCATTCACTCAGCCTGACCCACCTCCGCGGCCAGCGGTGTCTGTTTGTAGGGCGTAGGGAAAAACACCGTGTATCTTTTAAATTCGTCAGGATTTGACAGAGCGGAGGAGAGACTATCGTGTCCCCGTCTATACATATTTATATTTACATAGATTGGTAGCATTTTCCCATAAAATGTTTCTTGTATTTTAGCAGACCTGATTCCAAGTGGACTTTTTTTTTCCTTTTCCATTTCCATGGTTAAGCGTGTACAAGCCGAGATACGGTATGACTATAACTTATAATACTGGACTTACCAAATCCAGGATACTATTTTATCAGCCAACAGTGGCATATACCTGAAACATTATTATTATTTTCCCCAACACCTGACAGTTGTAATCCAAGTGGAGTACTAAAATATACACTGTGCAGGACTGGCACTCTGACAAAGAGTCGGCCGATAGAAAATCCATCATCATCATTTGTAACAACCGGATTTTTCCAGAGTTTCAAGAAGTGTTCCCCTCTCTTAAAACGGTAAACACCAAGACCCTCATCTATTCAATATTTGTAGTAAACCCTATATATCCAAATAGACGTTCCAAACAAGACTGTTTTCCCCGCCAGCCCTCAACACTGCAAGAGTTGTCGCAACGAAATTATTCAGTTGTAGTTCCTGTATCTAGAATCACATTCCCCTTTGCACCCATCGGAGGAACAGTGCTAGTTTTTTAGAACAGTGAAGACACCCCTTTATGACTCATATCGTCACCAGTAATTATCGTGGAAGTAAACTTATTCGGCGTTCACCTCATTAGTATTTTTGGGATGAACTGGGGCCAATTTGTATCCTCGACAGCTGGGATGATACATGAGTCAACAGAAACAGTAGGGTTTATGTTCATGGAATAAATATACCAAGGGATACCACAGATCCAAGGGAAGAAATACAAAATAGGTAAGAGTGTGAGAGGTGGAAACATGAATGAGAGAGCGTGTGTTGATGTTATTGTTGCTGCAAATTATCTATTAATCTTTGGTGGTTTGATTTGATTCTGTTTACTTTACTTGGTCTTTTATTGTACCAATATTGTTATTCTGTAAACCTAGTGCTAACCTTCAACCTTTGGGTAAATATTTTCTTTGGGTTATTTTTCCTATACGGTGAAGGCGCACCATTCTTCTTTATTTCCTCTATATGTAAATGCTTTTCTTGATATTCTTTGGGTAACTTGATGTTGTAAAAAACAGTTTTAGTGATAATAAACAACAAGAAAACTGAACCCATACCAATTTATACTTAGTTTTTCCCGTTTGCGTGTCATTGTTGTCACATATTGTTGCGTGTGTGTAGAGTAACCTGTTCTTTCATTAGACAGGGAGGCAAAGACTGTCTTATAATAAAGCATAGTTGTAAGGATAGGCTGGATGATAGAAACCTACTCACTCCAGAGACATATCTTTCCCTCAACCTATCACCTGTGAAATCTATTTTCTATACATTCTCGTGTATCAGTCAACCTTTACTCTTTACTTAGACTGGGCCCAATAAACCAATTAACCTACCGTATGACATTGCGAAAACAACAAATAATTTATTAATGTTGTGAGCTATTTTTTATTTAAATAAAATGTTGCCTCGTTTTGGCGAGGCACGTCGAGTTCAACCTAGAGGGTCATATTAGGGAGCATGTCCAAATAGAAAAGATCTTTAGGTCTAATTGTTAGCCATTTTCATGTTGTTGCTTTCTTTTGTCTTATAAGTAAACGAGAACTGAGTCACAAGTAGTTTATTGGTAACGTTAATTAACGTTATAACGTTAATTAACTTTTAAAACTTCATGCTGTAATTCTCTCACAAATAGTTTTAACAATTGTTTATAATTTTAAAAACATCCACAATCAAAGTAAATGGAACAGGTCCAAAACAACTCAATAGACTCAAATATCTAGGAACGTTCATAACGTTCAAATGAACAAGTTGAAGAGAAGATGAGTGTCGTTAAAAGTGGTGTTCAATAAAATGACGGAAGCAAAATGTTATGCAACACATTTTCCTCAATGGATGTAAGAGAGAGAACGAACGAACGAACGAACGAACTTTATTTTCAAAGGGTTGAGAATTGGGCACGCAGGCCCGTCTGACATTCTGCCCTTCCTTTCTCTCACCTTTCATACTGAATTCATTTATTCCCATATGCATTTTACATATCAATGTCAAGGAATTCAACGTTGCAAAGTAAAATAAAATAGCACACTCATGTTAACATTAACTACTTATAAACATGCCATAAAATATGTAGAAAAGTACAAACATCGTCATTAGAACCTACAATTGATATTATAAGAAAAGATAATCTGATTAGGGGGGCATGTAATCAAAACTAATAAAGTATTCGAAAAGTCTACGATTGTATGAATAGGGACTGAAAGAGAGCGAACGAACTTTATTTTCAAAGTGTTGAGAGAAAGGAACTTAGGCCCGTCTAAGAGAGAGAGAGAGAAAGAGAGAGAGAAAGCGAGAGAGAGAGAGAGCCAGCGAGAGAGCGAACGAACTTTGTTTTCAAAGTGTTGAGAAATAGGAACATAGGTTCGTCTAAGAGAGAACGAACGAACGAACTTTATTTTCAAAGGGTTGAGAATTGGGCTCACAGGCCCGTCTGACATTCTGCCCTTCCTTTCTCTCGTCTTTTATACTGATTTCATTTATTCTCACATATATTTTACCCATCAATTCAAGAAATTCAACGTTGTAAAGGT
Organism: Oreohelix idahoensis; assembly: GCA_024509875.1. Lineage (NCBI taxonomy): Eukaryota > Metazoa > Mollusca > Gastropoda > Stylommatophora > Oreohelicidae > Oreohelix > Oreohelix idahoensis. Next base: position 67,000 of record JAMPIV010016412.1, read on the forward strand.
AAAATAATAGCATACTCACATTCACAGTATCTAATTATAAACATGAAATAGAATATGTTGAAAAGTACAAACTAAGTATTACCATGAAACAAAATATGTTGAAAAGCACTAACATCACCATTAAACCTACACTCGATATTATACCATTTGTTCGGAAAAATAATCACATTAGGGGGGGGGGGGGAGGGGGGGGGGGGGGGGGGGGGGGGGGGCAGATAATCAGAACTCATAAAGTATTCGAAAAGTTTACGATTGTATGAATAGGGACTGAGGTTGTTATGTTTTAGATAATGTGGAAGATAGTTCCAAAGATGAGCAGCAGAGTAAGCTAAGCTTTTCTTGAATAAGTCAAGCCTATGCTTGGGCACTTGTATTTTGTTAAGGCGTTGACTGCGTCTTTCATTGTATTTGAACATTGGCCACAGATATGTTGGAGCATTCTGTGACAGGATTTTGTGAACAAATGTAGCTTTGTTGAACAGAAAGCGCTTTCTTAGAGGCAGTATTTTGAGATCTTTATATAGATTTACATACTCTGTTTGGCAGTTGTCAGAAACTAGACGCACTGCACGCTTTTGTAGTGAATGGAGTCTTTTTGTGTTGGACATAGAACAACCATCCCAGATTGTGGAGCAATAGTCAATGTTTGTTTGTATGTGAGATATATAGAACAATTTTCGTGCATCTTCATCTAGGAAATGTTTGATTTTAGCTAACTGGTAAACTTTCTGTGCCGTTTGCTTGGTCAGTGCATGAACATGTGAGTTCCAATTTAGATGCTGGTCAACGACTATTCCTAGAGTTTTATGTTCATTAACGTTTCCAATTGGTGAGGTACCAATATAGATCTGAAGTGTTGTTTTCTCAGAATTTTGTAATTTTTGTCTAGTTGATATTAACATGCACTTTGTTTTAATTATATTAATTAGCATGCGATTTCCGATGCTCCACTTAATCAGATTGTCTGTATCTTTTTGTAACGATAGTTCGAGTGTGTTGCAACTTGTATCACTTGTGTAGATAGTACAGTCATCAGCAAATAGGTCACAGGATGCGTGCTCGACGTGTAGTGGAAGGTCATTAATGTATATGGCAAAAAGTAGAGGCCCAAGAATAGAGCCCTGAGGAACGCCGGTATTTATTACGGTTGGGTTTGAGCAAGAGTTATTGTAAGAAACTACATGTTTTCTGTCTGACAGGAATGATTTAATTATCGTCACTAGTTGAAGGTTTTAAGAGAGAGAGAGAGAAAGAGAGAGAGAGAGAGAGACACACACAGAGACACAGAGAGACACAGAGAGAGACACACACACAGAGAGAGACAGAGAGAGAGACACACACAGAGAGAGACAGAGAGATACACAGAGAGAGACAGAGAGGGACAGGGAGACAGACAGAGAAAGAAACAGAGACAGAGATAGCGCGACAGTGACAGAGAGAGAGACAGAGAAACAGAGAAAACGTTCTTCAGGGTTCCATAGAATCAATACGGACATACTGAAGTCAGGCATGGACAATAAGTAAACAACCAGGACAATCCCTGAAGATCACAGAGATGTGCTTATACAGAATAATTCTAGAATACCATTCACAGCTAAAACGAGTGACGAGGATGTTTTGAAAGAGCAAAAGAAGCTTCTTACTCATACTAGACAGCTGCGATCCACGTCTTTGGACATATTATGAGAAAGGGGAAAGCTGGGGTATATTGTGACAACAGGAAAGACTGAAGGAACAAGAAGCAAATGAAAGACAGGCAGAAGATGCTAGACAGTTTGACAATGTTGCATTGAAAGAGGTCCAGAACATAATGCCTAACATCACATGGAACAAGAAGTTGTGGAAAGACATGATCACCCTCGCCAGCTAGCATGGCACTCGAAGAAAAAGGTAACGCGTATATTTCCCCTGTGCACAGCAAAAGGAAGCGCCGCCTCTGCTGAAAGGTAAGTCTTGGGCAATTGCTAGCTGTTTTCTGAGATACTTAAAGAGGATGTTTTAAATATTTTCGCTGACCTAGCCCTCATAATGGTAAGCCTGGGCTAAGCGACGTCGACGTGTTCATTTTGCTCTCTAGTGCGTTACCTGGTCACGACACTCAGGTTAGATCTGTCGGCGGCAGAATGTTTTAGTTGGACATCTCTCTCTCTCTCTCTCTCTCTCTCTCTCTCTCTCTCTCTCTCTCTCTCTCTCTCTCTCTCTCTCTCTCTCTCTCTCTCTCTCTCTCTCTCTCTCTCTCTCTCCCTGTCTCTCTCGTTCTCTCTCTCAATCACTCTCTCTCTCTCGTTTTTATTTTACGTATTTTTCCATTTCTTTCTTTCTTCTTTGCTTATTTCTTTCTCTCTTGCTTCCTGAAATGTTAAATACAAAAGTAGGCTGGGTTTTTCTTATGAATATTCGTATGAAGTGTATGATTAGAAATACACATACATTACTCTTTAGTGTTTTTCTTTCTTCTTCTTTATTGTCATTTATATGCAACATAAAGCGTCGAGTGGCTGAGTGGTTACAGCTTTCGCTTCTCGAGGTGAAATTACCGGGTTCGAAACCAAGTGCCTGACTCTGTTCTTGAGTTAGTCATGGTGGTAAGAGCTGCGAGGAAAGGAACTAATCGCCCCCACCTGAAACCTATTAGAGTAAAGTCTCTAACACTTCACTCCCCTACGGCAAATCTACTATGGCACCATGTTTTCTTATAAACATAAACACTAAAACCGCCCAATTCCAGGTACCACCAACGCTGGAGTGGTGCCCTTTATGTAAGACAGATTTAAGGGATGTTCACAAACAAGTCACGTTTTATTTGTCAAGCTCAGCTCTTTACATCTGACAATGATGGTGAGCTAACTGCGGCTTAGGCATTCACCCGTACTGTGGAAAGTGGCTTCACATTTGTCATCCGTGAAACTACTCAACGTTGATGAAGCGCATCGAATAAAAAGAAACAGGCTGAGCTCGTTCAGGTGCTGGGGGTGAACGAGTTTCATAAACTTTGAAACCTTCTGTAGGAAAACAGAAAATCGTTAAAGTAGCAAGTACTCTCCGGCCTACCACACAGTGTTTGACTAATAGCGTTTCTCAAAGCAGAAACGAATTAATGCTACTATCACTGTGTATCTACCCGGGGATCGCTGATGATATAGGCTAGAATATAACTACTGAACACTCAGGAATGTCGTACAAGGCGGCTAATATGAGGATTTACACGAAGCTGGAAACCTTATTATGTCAAACAAAATGCCACAAAAATCATCACTGTACGATCATGTGGAGAAACAAGCCCACAAGATGTGAGGGAACTCAGCAGTAATTCTTAGCAGCAATGTAGACAAAGTGAGACAATCAAAAGAAATCAAGGCCCATACAAAATTAAGAATCTTCAACTCAAATGTCAAGGCAAGCGAAGGCAGTACCTACTATATGGCAATGATTGGTTTGGTTTTTAAGGATCATCTTCAATGCTCACGGACAACTCCATCAGTGCTCCGATCTCCTCCCTTACAGCAAACACAGAAGATCTCAGCAGAGTGCACGAACTCCGTAGCACCGGTGAAGATCCCAATGTGTGCATAATGGGATCGGAATCACACATTCAATAAATATGTGTGTAGTGTGTAGGCTTTTTTATTATTTAAATCTTGCCAGGGCAGCGGACGTATGGCCTACTTTTTACGATTTCCAACTGCCGATCGATTTTTAACCTACCCAACTTGCACACAGGACCTCCTATTTTTTCACCCTTATCCAAGAAGGTTACGCATCCGATCTCAATACCCAGGAGGTGGGGTGGGAGTATGACATCATTAAGAACCACTGCTTCTGAAAAATAAAAGTACATCAATTATATTCCGTGCACTGGGAGCGAACCCGGTACATTTAGAATTGGAGGCGGGCGCCAGACCTTTTAGCCACTCCGGCCACCATAGCAGTGAGCGATGGACACAAACGACAACTAGAAAGTTATAAATTTAAATCAATGGCTGAATGCAAGGAATACTAATCATTTCTCTTGGCGCCAATTCTGGTTCATGGACCAAGCAGCCTGCACCAAGCAGTCACATGCTGGTGCTGCAGTGGTTTCTGTGGTAATTTGTTTTACATGATGAGGTTCCCAGAATCATGCACAATCTCATATCTGTCGCCTAGTACGACATGCATGAGGGCGCAATAATCCTATCTTATCTTTGTCTCTTCAGACACCCCCGGGAACAACACGGATAAGAAGCATTAGCATCAAAGACAGGATCATCATCGTGGAACTGACAGAAAGAACCAGACAAATGTTAGAGGAACAAGAGGTGAGGACAGACCATTAGGACATTATTAGAGAGCTTTACGAGCAAGTTCTTTTTTTTTTCTTCTTAAATGTTCATGATACGATTCATAGACGGAGACATAATTTTTTGATAGACATAAATGGGAGTCGCAGTAGGGCAGTGGTTAGTGTACTGGCTTGCTAGCTCGGTGGTTCATGCTTCGATCCCTAGTTGAGGTAGGATTTTTTTAGACCGCAAACGGCTCCAGGGTCGACCTAGCTTCTTGAATTGGGTACCAGAGCAACTTTGGGAAGGTTAAGGCGGCCGGCGTGATGCTGACCACATCACCCCTAGTGTGTTGATGGTCAAAAAAATATGGGCCTAACACCATATTCCCAATATGCTCAATAGGCGTGTAACGGGATCCCGTTTGTTTTTAAAAAAATGAATACAGATGGCATGGAAAGAACCTGAAAAGATGAGTAGAAAGGCTTAGCAAAATAAAAATAAAAAAGTGAAGCCCTATATACCACGGGGAGCAGCAGAGTAATGAATGAACAACTAACGTTTCTAGCCATTAAAAAAAAAATGTTTAACTCTTAATTAATGTACGAGAGTCATATGTTAGGGCCAGATTTTACCTAGTCAGTTTTCAGGGCTGATACATAAGGACTCGTTTTTTTTTTTGTTTCATGTTGTCCAATTTTTATGTATTATTAATCCTGGTTCTATTTCCTTTAAAACTAGGCATCATATTGCTATGCGTTTAAAAACTGAGGAAAAAAACCGACACTTAATATGTAATACTATATGAAAACTCAAAGCCAAAGGAAATTTCTTGCGTTAAACACGGGGTATCTGCAACGTGCTAAAGAGGTAATAACATTTTTATGTAAAAGAGATTACATTTAAGTGAACACCTGAAATTCTCATGTCTAGTTAAATTTTTGACACTTTCAGTTTTTTAATTTTTAATTTTTTTTTTTAAATTTAACACAAAAACTGAAAGGATTAGTTTCGTAAAGATTGCCAACTTGTTGAGAAACATTTTCTGCTTTGGTTTCATTTCGTTCTTTTTACAAATCTATTTCTGTTATTTTCGTGTTTGTTTTCCAACGACTAAGTGTTTTTTTTTTTTTTTTTTTGTTTTTTTTTAAACCGACAAGTTGATTGTTTGTGCTTTTAATAGACAATGCTGATTATAATATTTTTGTTTGTTACATGTTACCTATGTTATATAGCTTTACTACAAAGTTCTATTTACTCATACTTTTTTGAATGAGGTGACGAGTGAACGAAAATAGCTTTAAAAAATGCACTGACACACACACACACAATTCTATACCTTCATTCTGCTGGGTTTTTTTTAGTACACTTCCTGAGACAAGAATAATTATTTGTTATTCTCTTCAAAAGAAAAAAAAATAGTTTTAAATATACCTTTACAAAAAAAAAAAAAGTGTTTAAAAGACACACACACAGTGAAGTGCTACTACGCACATCCCCTGACAGCGGAATGATAATGGTAAGCTGTGACGTCATAGTTCTGAACATTTTAGGAGTTGCTTGTTCTATTCCGGAAAGGTAAATGTAAAATAAGCCCTATAGCACAGTGTTTCTCAACCTATGGTCCACTGACACTTTGGGAGGTCTGTGAATAGATTCTAGAGGGTTCGTGTCCATAACCTACAATTTAAAATGCTAAATTGTTAATTACACTTTTATAAACATTTTTTTCCAAGAATGGGCCTGTCGTGAAATATTCTAATCCACATATATAAATTATCAGGTAAATATAAAGCCTAACAAATACATTTAATAACGAAAAGAAAAATGGTAAAAGAACAGTGCTGTCACAATGACTGTACTCGAAATCCCCCTTGTTTTCTACTTCGTCGGCAAATTGTAACGCTTTCACGTTGATAGTAAAAGCCTACTGTATTATTACCCGCTTTCTTCAATGAAACGTGTGCTGTATTTCTTGGAAAAAACATTGAGATACGCAAGCTGAACAATGACCTAATTTTAATATTTCAATCATTCCATTTTATACACGGCGTAACTAAAGACAGATGGACTAAAGGATAGAGAGAAGGGAGAGGCATAAAGCCGAACACGTGCAACACTAAACACGCGTCGCACGATACACAATTGCTGCCATCACGCGTGTAAGGCCACATGCACTAACTTTATTTCAAATCGACAGTGATAAAATTCACTACCCTTCCCAGAGTTAGGTTTTAAAATCCTGAAAAACGCTTATTAGAAAAGATAACATTAGATGGGTTTACGTTTGAAAACATTACAGTACCCAGACAGCACATCTTCGAAACAGGAGGTAGAAGAAATTGCATATTTTGAACGCAGCCACTTAGCTCTTTTAAATTTGTATATTTGGGTTCCTTAGGGCTTGCTGACAAAGAATATGTTAAGTGTTATGCAAATAGTCTAGGAATTAACAAGTTATAGCCAAAATAAAATGATGGTGCTGTCAGACAACACCCAAAATCAGAATCGCTCAGTGGTAGATTTTTTAAACCACCATTGTACGGGAAATGGGCCACAAGTTACATTTGAACTGATTGGCTGGAATGATATGTAAGGCTAAACACGATTAGTCGGACTATAAATGCTATCCTTGGTTGTTAGGGGAGACGTAGGAAGGTAAAAATTTTTTCAAACACTTGTCGAAACGTGGCTCCATTGGCCAGACTCGCTGATATAATCACTTAGGAGCGTTAGTTCGAGACCACTAGTTCAAATAAGCTTGATAAAGCAACAGTGCGTTGAAGCCAGCTCATATTTTTGCTAAATAAAAGCCTGGAACATAAGCAGATGGGAATTTGTGCCAGTATTTGTGCCAGAATTCATTGCTAGTCAACGTATCTGTGTATTTCCATGAATTGTGGGACTGTGGTCTTAACGTTATTGAGCAGCACCTGGTCAGAGCTTTGCTGAATCCAGAGTCGGACAGCATACTCCTTGGTCCATTTAGCTATCAGTGAGGTGTCTCCAGAGCACAGGGGAGAAATCGAGCAGAGGAGTCTTTTCCTGCCGCCATCACGCAAGATAAGCTGATGTGGCCAGCTGAGCTCAACATTATGTACCCCCATCTTAAAATGACAGTGTAAAATATAATCAAGAGGGGAATTTAATTGTTTTAATATCAGGAACTGAGAACATCTCCAATACTAGTTCCAATAAAGACAAACTATTGAAGTCATGATGACAAATACCAACAGAGCTTGAACAAAACAAAACCAGTATTACCTCATATTACTACTACACCACTGACACACATAGGATACTATTAAAAATACATGTCACTACAAGATTCATATTGAGAAATTCTGTACATATAACTTGTAATTAAAATTGATTGTGATTCCTAGTTCCATTTGTATTTGAATCAGGACACATATTCATTCATGACAGCACTGAATACATATTGTTATTTGAAAAGTTATCAGTGACTCCTTTAAGATATCCTCATAGAGTGTTTTATGTATGTGAGTGTCACAGTGTTGTCAAGTGTGGTGGAATAAATTAAATTGTTTATCTGTCTGTTGTTGTTATGACTTACACTTCATCATACACATACCCTAGACATATAACGTAGTCATCACACTATTCCAGAATAATTCTGACTGAGGTATACATATGTGGCAGCAAGTAAGGTTATCTATAATACACTACTCTTATTAGATATAGATACCTTCACAGCTGATCTCAGTCAGTACACTAAGTCCCCTATAAATATTTATAACATCCCACTTCACCACATATATTGGGGTCTCGCTCTTGGGATTTTGAATCTTTACCTATTAAAAATAGTGGGGGTAATTCACTTCAGGGAATATAAGAATTAAAAGGTATCCTTGGGTGGAATTAAATAAGGTTGAGCTCTCGGTGCCTGTGTTGTCCATTAGATATATATTTAGAGATTGAATTGTTGGTTAGACATTGTATAAATTTACCTGATAGACAATGGCGGACCTGGCCAAATTTCGATCTGCTGCTGTTCAGACTGCAAAAGAGTTAGGATTAGATGGGCAAGTTATGGTTGCCTATGTCACTACGGAATGTGACAAATTTATTGAACGCGAAGAAAGAAGGTTTGAAGCCGAAAGAAAGTTAGAGGCTGAAAGGGAAATTAAGAAGTTACAATTTGAGGCTGAGGCTGAGACTAAGAGGTTGCAGGCTGAGGCTGAGACTAAGAGGTTGCAGATTGAGGCTGAGGCTAAGAAATTGGAAGCAGAAGAAAGAAGATTGACTGCAGAAAGGGAAGAGAAGAAATTAGCTGCAGAAAGGGAAGAGAAGAAATTAGCTGCAGAAAGGGAAGAGAAGAAATTAGCTGCAGAAAGGGAAGAGAAGAGATTAGCTGCAGAAAGGGAAGCAGAAAAGGAGGAGAAAAGATTACAAAGGGAACATGAGTTACGACTAAGGGAGTTTGAGTTTCAAGGCCATGCTCCTGAAAATGGTGCCAGTCCCTTTGCCTCTGATGCCACTGCTAGCCAAGGAGCCTCAACCGCAGCTATGAATTTTCATTTAGATCATTTTGTTGAGAAAGACGATGATATAGAGAGCTACCTAAATAGGTATGAACTATTAGCTACCACGTATGGGTTAGAGAGAGAAAGGTGGAGCTTAAAGTTATCTCAGGGACTTCGTGGGGCAGCTTATGAAGTTTTTGCAAAAATGAGCAGAGGTGATCAGGAAAATTATGACATGCTAAAGCAGGCTCTTTTGTTAAGATATGAAAAGAATGCAGAATTTTATAGGAAAAAATTTAGGAATGCTAAACTACTGTCAGGTGAAACCTATCACCAGTTTTCTGCACGAATAGAGACATACTTGGAGAAATGGACTTCTCTGGGGAAAACCCAAGATCTTAAGGAAATGGTCCTTATAGAGCAATTAAGAGAGTCCATGGCTCCAGACCTGAGAAAGTTTCTCATGGAACAAGGTGCAGAGAGGCTGGGTGATTTGCTAAATGTTGCTGAAAGGTATCAAGCAGCTCAAGCAGAGGTAACAGGTAATAAAAAGAAACAAGTGGATAACTTTAGGGCACCACAGAACTTTAATAAATTTGATCCTAGGGATCAAAACAAAGGTAAGCACCAGTTTGATAGACCACGGTATGAAAATAAAAATAAATTCCCACAATTCGATGAAAGGAAATATGATGAAAGAAAATCTTTCAACCAAGGAAAAAGGTGGTGTAAAAATTGTCAGATGGACAATCATGACACTGACCGTTGCAGAAGGAAACCTGTGTATATGGCAACCCTTCAGGTCAGGTCGACCTCAAGACAGGAGGAGGATATTATGTTGGATACCACTCCAGAAGAGATGAGGAAGGCACAGGCTGGGGATAAAACACTCAAGCCTTGTTTCAGAAAATTGTCAACTTGTCATACAACTCCAGGCAAGGGAGATTTTTACATGAAAAACAAGTTGATGTATAGGAAGACTGGAGCTAGATCCAAAGGTCAGGGACAGCTGGTACTTCCTAAAAGATATAGGACAGACTTAATAAGGAGCCTACATGTGAAACCAGATGGGGACCATGAGAAGATAGGTACCATCATTCAAAAGGTGGCTTATAGTTATTATTGGCCCAAAGCAAGATGGGACATTGAGAATTTTGTAGAAAGGTGTAGCATAGCACATGAGGGAACACCCACAAGTGGGAACATTGATCAGGACCTGGACACGCCACGGGGCAAAATTAGGCCTGATAATAAAAAGAAAAATAGATTTGATAAAGTGGACCAAATGGAATGGGAAGCCCCTTTTCACGGACAAGCTTCACTTAACTGTTTTACAATGGCCACTATGCGGAGAGTGCAAAAAGATGTCTTACCCCAGGATAAGCCGACAATCCCTCAATCGGACTTAAACAAACTGGAGGAAGAGGATGTAGAGAGGAAATCTCTCATCAAGAATTTTAAGTGGGGAGAAAGCCCCAAAAGAAAAATTGGTAGCGGTCGTTTTGTGCATGATAATTCTGGGAAGAAAAATCATCACTATAGAGCTTCGAGTGGAAGAGACCATACCGGTGCATGGACAAATAGGTCCACACAATTAAAGGTCCATATGTAGCTTTGTTAAGAACGTGGACTGATGAAAAGGCAGAGGAAAACATTCCATCTTCATACCAATATGTGAATGAGCTGACCACTCGTTTAAAAACTGGCTGGAAACTTGCCAATGAAAATTTGAAACAAGCCAGGAAGAAACATGCTGCCTATTATAACAGGAAGGCGAAAGACAGAACTTTGGCTGTGGGAGAGAAAGTACTGCTTCTTTTGCCCGGGAGTCAGAATAAGTTACAAATTGGATGGCAGGGTCCATATACAGTTCTAGAGAAGGTGTCTAGAACAAATTATAAGATAGATAAGAAAGGGAAAGAAAAAATCTATCATGTGAATCTCCTGAAGAAATATTTGGAAAGAGAACATCAGGAAGAGACACACTTGTTGACCTTGTCCATCGCCATGGAGATGAAAAAGGAACCACTTTCATCATTTGAGTATCCATTACACCCCTGTGAGACAGCAGCACAGGTGAAAATCAGTACACATTTAACGAAAACTCAGAAAGAGAGAGTGCAACAGGTTCTAAATAATCATGCAGAGGTGTTAACAGACCGACCAGGGCATACAAACCTATTGGAATATGATATGAAACTGATAGACCCCAAACCATATTCGATTCCGTTTGCTAAAGAGAAAGCTTTGAAGGAAGAGATAGACTATCTATTGAAGGAAGGAATTATTTCGCACAGTGAATCTTCGTATAGTTCCGGTGTTGTACTCTTAAGGAAGCCCTCTGGAGAACATAGACTCTGTATAGATTACAGGAGACTGAATGCTATTACAGAAGGACAGGTGGATCCATTGCCGGATACAAATCAGCTGTTTGCCAGATTAAATAAAGCTAAATATTTCTCAAAAGTGGATCTGAGTAAAGGATACTATCAGATTCCAGTAAAGCCTGAGGTTAGACCATACCTAACTTTTAGTACCTCAGAAGGACACTATGAGTTTAATAGATTGCCATTTGGATTGAAGAATGCGCCTAGTGTCTTCTCTAGAATGATGAGAAAATTGTTGGATGTAAACATTTCGGAGGAACGTAATGAATCCCTGAGTTGCCTCTTTGATTGAGGATATTCCGAATGTTTCATGCAGGATAATAAGAAGATTATGGGATCCACTACGAAAACTCTGCTATCACCAGGTATATGTTATCTCCTCATAACGTACATTTTGAGGGAAATATAATGTTCTCTGGACATGTCATTGCGCAGACTCAGAGAAGAGGAATGGTGAATACGGGTTGCGAAGCAGCATTAAGACAAGCATTCACACTTGCGGCTGTTCAGTAACATAACCGAAATATATTATTGGTTGTAGAAATCTGAGGCAGATTTCAGAGTAGTGCCTACTCTGAATGGACCCAACTACATAAAACCATGATAGCACCACAGCAGAGTAAAGTCAAGTTGACTTACATTTATCTATGTGTATATAGAATAAAGGACTGACATGGGATGTCTGTTTTAAGAGGGGAGGTGTCGTGAAATATTCTAATCCACATATATATATTATCAGGTAAATATAAAGCCTAACAAATACATTTAATAACGAAAAGAAAAATGGTAAAAGAACAGTGCTGTCACAATGACTGTACTCGAAATCCCCCTTGTTTTCTACTTCGTCGGCAAATTGTAACGCTTTCACGTTGATAGTAAAAGCCTACTGTATTATTACCCGCTTTCTTCAATGAAACGTGTGCTGTATTTCTTGGAAAAACATTGAGATACGCAAGCTGAACAATGACCTAATTTTAATATTTCATTCATTCCATTTTATACACGGCGTAACTAAAGACAGATGGACTAAAGGATAGAGAGAAGGGAGAGGCATAAAGCCGAACACGTGCAACACTAAACACGCGTCGCGCGATACACAATTGCTGCCATCACGCGTGTAAGGCCACATGCACTAACTTTATTTCAAATCGACAGTGATAAAATTCACTACCCTTCCCAGAGTTAAGTTTTAAAATCCTGAAAAACGCTTATTAGAAAAGATAACATTAGATGGGTTTACGTTTGAAAACATTACAGTACCCAGACAGCACATCTTCGAAACAGGAGGTAGAAGAAATTGCATATTTTGAACGCAGCCACTTAGCTCTTTTAAATTTGTATATTTGGGTTCCTTAGGGCTTGCTGACAAAGAATATGTTAAGTGTTATGCAAATAGTCTAGGAATTAACAAGTTATAGCCAAAATAAAATGATGGTGCTGTCAGACAACACCCAAAATCAGAATCGCTCAGTGGTAGATTTTTTAAACCACCATTGTACGGGAAATGGGCCACAAGTTACATTTGAACTGATTGGCTGGAATGATATGTAAGGCTAAACACGATTAGTCGGACTATAAATGCTATCCTTGGTTGTTAGGGGAGACGTAGGAAGGTAAAATTTTTTCAAACACTTGTCGAAACGTGGCTCCATTGGCCAGACTCGCTGATATAATCACTTAGGAGCGTTAGTTCGAGACCACTAGTTCAAATAAGCTTGATAAAGCAACAGTGCGTTGAAGCCAGCTCATATTTTTGCTAAATAAAAGCCTGGAACATAAGCAGATGGGAATTTGTGCCAGTATTTGTGCCAGAATTCATTGCTAGTCAACGTATCTGTGTATTTCCATGAATTGTGGGACTGTGGTCTTAACGTTATTGAGCAGCACCTGGTCAGAGCTTTGCTGAATCCAGAGTCGGACAGCATACTCCTTGGTCCATTTAGCTATCAGTGAGGTGTCTCCAGAGCACAGGGGAGAAATCGAGCAGAGGAGTCTTTTCCTGCCGCCATCACGCAAGATAAGCTGATGTGGCCAGCTGAGCTCAACATTATGTACCCCCATCTTAAAATGACAGTGTAAAATATAATCAAGAGGGGAATTTAATTGTTTTAATATCAGGAACTGAGAACATCTCCAATACTAGTTCCAATAAAGACAAACTATTGAAGTCATGATGACAAATACCAACAGAGCTTGAACAAAACAAAACCAGTATTACCTCATATTACTACTACACCACTGACACACATAGGATACTATTAAAAATACATGTCACTACAAGATTCATATTGAGAAATTCTGTACATATAACTTGTAATTAAAATTGATTGTGATTCCTGGTTCCATTTGTATTTGAATCAGGACACATATTCATTCATGACAGCACTGAATACATATTGTTATTTGAAAAGTTATCAGTGACTCCTTTAAGATATCCTCATAGAGTGTTTTATGTATGTGAGTGTCACAGTGTTGTCAAGTGTGGTGGAATAAATTAAATTGTTTATCTGTCTGTTGTTGTTATGACTTACACTTCATCATACACATACCCTAGACATATAACGTAGTCATCACACTATTCCAGAATAATTCTGACTGAGGTATACATATGTGGCAGCAAGTAAGGTTATATATAATACACTACTCTTATTAGATATATATATACCTTCACAGCTGATCTCAGTCAGTACACTAAGTCCCCTATAAATATTTATAACATCCCACTTCACCACAGGGCCCATAGCCTTCTTTGGACAATGTGGTGGATTTGATGTTATGAATTGTTGTAGGTATTATTATATTTGTATTAAATGAGATTAGCTATGAAGGTCCCTGAATATACCCAATAATATTGTGAACTTTTCAGGGTACCTTTCCACTACCACCTTTTTATCTCATTCAAAATTGTATTTATATTATTATATTAAATGACTTCGTGTTGTGTCTAGGGTTATGACTGTAGAGTGTAATGTACAATAATCAATAAACATACAAACAGATAGCTTATTATTCACAACAGCACACAGTACTACCACAACAACATACAAACGACACTCTAAAAGGCTATCTTAATTAAGACTGTGGTTGAATTTTGTGTAAATATAATTTTTACAGTTTTATTATCCTGATTCAAATTTATTTGTAATCAGGACTGACAATTTAAAAGTGAAATCAAAATAATCATTTACATCAGTCAAATAGCACAATAGATCGTTTGTCCATAAATAAAATATTTTTCTAATATACGTCTGTAGTGTTCTCCTACTTTAAGGTAATACTGGTGGTACCACTGGGATGTTGTTTTAAATCATGTCCTTTTTGAAAATGTTTGTTTCTATTTTGTCACTTGTGGAACTATTAAATATTTGTCCCAGTTTTATTCACTGTCATTAGATCGTTCTTTTAAAATTCTGTAGTTGAGCTCTCAGGTGCCGAACGAGAACTTAACTTGGCCGTAGAATATAGGTTGAACCTTTCCTCTGCTCGCTTGACAATCTGTTCCTTGTTTGATAGGCAATGGCCACTAGCATGGGCTCGCAGTAAACAGGCAGAGTCCTGAATCAATTAATTTTCAAGCGTTTGGTACCACATTAACGTCAGTACCCAGGACCTTTGAAATGTGAAGGTATGCATCCTTCGTAATATCTAGCATACACTAATAGTCCACAGTTAAGGACATGTACATTACAAACAAACAAAAGGATCATATCCTTATACAAACCTATGCCACCATTTTCTTTAGATGTGACAATGTACACCAGTATTCCTTTCCTATATAGTTGCAACCCCACTGCAATTCCAGCTGTAATCTCTTCCATATAATAGGATAGGTGTTATGCTCCTTTATGACAATCATACATATTCTTGTAGTTTTACACCTCTCTGACAGTCTATCACATGGTGGATCAATCTTTAGGCTTTGCCTCATGGTCGCTTTAGACCCACTCATGTACAGACATATATTATTATTCACATTCAATTTTTATAAAATACATGTTAATAAATGTCAATCTTACCACAATTTTCAATGAAATATACACAGAGACGATGACTGACACAGTTTCGATCTGTTTTATTGCCCAGGCTGCTTAGAACTTGTATTTTAAAGCACAGCCTGCTCTCATCTGCGCCAGACAACAGAGGGCAGTCCAAGAGGAATAAGATGGACTACATTTTCTACATTGGAAGATCTGGAATATGCAGATGACATTGCACTGCTGGCACATTCACATCAACACATCCAGGAAAAAACGGATAGACTTAATAAATTCAGCCAGCAGGTGGGCTTGAACATCAATTTAAAGAAGTCTGAGGTCATGACGCTCAATGTGAGCAACCCTGAGCCCATATCAGTAAGGAATCAGCAATTGGTACAGACAGATACCTTCACATACCTAGGAAGCATAGTAACACCAGACGGTGGGGCAGGCAAAGACATCAACATCAGAATGAATAAGGCAAGAACAGCCTTCTTTAGCCTAAATAACATCTGGAAGTCCTCCCAATACAGCACAAGCACAAAATTAAGATTATACCAGAGTTGCGTGCTTTCTGTGCTTCTCTATGGTGCGGAATGCTGGAGAGTCGCAGAGAGGGAGGTGTCGGGGTTGTCCTATTTTCGCACGGCATGCCTGGGGGGGGGGGGGGGGGGTCACCGCATCTTTTGGCCGAGTGCCATCACCAGCCGGGGTCTGCTTGCTCGTGGCGGGCGGGAGGACATGCACGCCATCGTGGCTGGCGGACGCTGGGGCTGGGTTGGTCGTGTCCTCAGGGGAGACCCCGGTGCCATCGCGGGAACAGCTGTGCTTTGGACCCCTGGGGGGGAGCGAAAGAGAGGCCGACCAGAGACAACTTGGCGGAGGACTGTGGAGGCTATGATGCAAGGAATGAACCAGAGTTGGGGCACTGTACGAAGGATGGCCACCGACCGTGCAAAGTGGAATCAATTTGTTGTTGCCCTACAAGACGCCACTAGGCGTGATGGCCACTGACTGCTTTGACGGTCGGTGGTTAAGGATCGAAGAAGAAGAGAAGCTGCTCTCATCTATCACTGTTGAAAATTTTTTTAGAAATGGCGTCCCCCTTTACGCTTATTCTGACAATATCGATTCAGTTAGCCAATCGCTATTAATATCACAAGGGTAAACAGTCTTTTCAAAAATATCATTCAAACTTTTCCGACGTTACTAGGTTATTTATGTTTATTCAAAGGTCAGCCAAAATTATTTAGTCTCACTTCAAATGCCACCCAATCAGATTCACTGTACTATCCTAGCCTATCTGTCACCTACTTTTTTCCCAAAAATATGCGATCCAATCTAAGCAGATATGACTTGACCTGATAGTATCTCTGATCTCTATGTATTGTTTTATCAATATTTAATTAGTTAAGGGACTATTTATATAACTAATAACATATTCTTGGTCAGCAAGTCTTCAAGTACACGAATATACAATTGTTAAGGGGCTATGTGGTTTGGTTCAAAATTCTATCTTTTTTTTCTATGTTGGTTGTTTATTTTTAAACTACCTCCTGTTCACTTCTTTTCTCATGTACTTACGAGATAATTACGAGAGCTTAGGTCATTCATAATAAGAGCTTAACATGTTTACATGACCGAGGTGTCCACAATTCTAACTTTTTCATTGTATTTGGGGAAACCCCTAAGGCAAGGCTTGCCCCTGTGCTATGGGTGCTTTTAGTTTAAAATCAATGCGAAACGAATTAGCATTTCATCTATCCTTGCCCCCTCCTCGTTCCACAATGCATTTTAGGCAAATATTTTCTTAGAACTAGGAAAAGTGGTTGTTTATGTCAAGGACGAATTTGAAAAATTGGGTACCGTTTTGTTCAGCTATTCGTTAGCAAATAATAATCTGAAGGCGTAGGCGATACCAACCGTTCTAGCAGAAAATTCTTTTGTACTTTCTTATCTTTGCCTTTATGCCCTATATTGTTATATACTAATTTAGATATTGTATTTAGAAGTCACTACAGACAATCAAATGGGTCTATAGCCTTCATTGGACAATCAAATGGGTCTATAGCCTTCATTGGACAATCAAATGGGTCTATGACATAAAACATGGAAGAAACCTTGCTTGAGAGTATACCGCCGTAGGGGAGTCAATAGCTAAATATTTCGCTTTCTACTATGTCTTAGCTTCATGAGGTAAAAAAAAGGTAAAGGCACCCGTTACACGCCCATTGAGGCATATTGGGAATATGGTGTTAGGCCCATATTATCTTGACCGTCGGCACATTAGGGGTGATGTGGTCGGCATCACGCCGGCCGCCTTAACCTTTCCAGAGTTGCTCTGGTACCCATTTGGGGCTGGGTCGACCCAGAAGCCGTTCGTGACCTAAAAAATTCCCACCTCATCTGGGGATCGAACCACAGACCACTGCGCTAGGAAGCCAGTGCATTAACCACTATGCTACCGCGGCTTCATGAGGTGGATGTGACGAAATCAGTCGATCTTTTTTATAACTCTCATTCACTCCGGCAGTATCGCTTCATTTTTTTATTTCTCTCTTTCGTCGTCCTTTTATTTGGCATAATTTTTGCCCTTTCATTCATTATTTTACTCTCTATGCTGAATCTAGTAAGGGTAAGTCGCTAATACTCCACTCCCGTACGGAAGTATTGGCTATGGGACTGTCTTTATCTTGTTTACCATCCCAGACGTGTTCACGTTCCGCCAGGTAATTAGACCGGCCAGCCGATTATACGTTATCACATGAGCCGGCTGACACCTTTGAACGTGACGTCCAACATTTGACCCCATGCCTAGCGACTACCCCTATGTTTGCAAAAGACGGGAGATAATGAGGTAATCGCTTCCGATGTACGTTCTGTATCGAAATTGCAGATAAATCTGTCTGGAAACTCAAGATTTGCAGACGATAGCATCGGGCAGTATCAGTGCACAACATTTGTTTGTGAAGATAGCACAAGATTCCGGCGGAAGTCTGAAGCAACGATATGAAGAGGTCATGCGTGGATATTAAATTTAATATTTTGAAACACGTGAGGGTATTTTTTAAAATTTGAAACACCTCTACTCACGTAGTGCTGAACGAGATTCGATTGGACTGGTCTGAAGTGAGAGCTGGAATATCCAATGAATTCTATTGAAAAATTCGGCGAAAACACAATTTGTGCTTTGAACTGAGAATGAGAGTTATAATCTAGCAAACTCAGAGATACAGAACAGACAGCTTCGCAACTTCATACGAGCAACTCCCAAAAAGCCAGAAAGAGAAAGATCGGACCTAGAATTCCATTATTAACAGTGACAGATCGAGTATTGGGCAACTTTGGCTTTACAAGTAAACCCGCATTTTTAACACAAGACTGTAAACTTAAAAGGACCAGGACTTCAATTACCAAGACTGCCACCTAGGAATTTGATTACAAGTCATAGAGGAATTAAACAAAAGTTTTCCCAGGCCAGTGATTTCGCAGAACACCCGCCGTCAGAGGAATTAACTCTAATTTCCAGACCTAAGTGATTCGAAGCATCTAATACAGAGCTGTGTCCAGTCTAAATCTGCGAAGGAGATTGTGTATTCCCAAAGTTTTGGGGTAATCGTAAACAATTTATTTACTAATGTAAATTTTATAGGTTTTTTGTTAAGTGGTTAAATATGAGGTTGGCAACCTCAACAAATGAAAAGAGTATATTCTTGAACCACTACAGCAAGTGCTGGTGATTGTTTCTTGCTAGTCGTGCGGGAACACCCGACAGCAGAGGTGACCCCCGACTCCGACTGGAGCAGTGATGATTGATGGTTACATCACATGTGCTTCAAGTGTAGCATATCATTTTGTGAGATATATGTAACTTGTTAATGTAAGTTCAGGCACAAATCATTATTCCCGCTGTCCAGACACATTTCTAAGTTAACACACAGAGGAGTACTGGCATTAGTCAAAGTTTCACGCACGCGAGGACCATGGTTTGACAAAAGGCCTTGAAGGCAGAAGTGGTCACGTTATATTCTGCCAGTAGAAGTTATGTTGCTGCGCTTAGTTCCCGGAGGTGACAAAGAGGAGACAAAAGAAATAATACAGCACTGTTTCCTCAGGGATGTCGCAACAGAATACTGACATGAGAATGTGCATTGAGCAGGCAATCTCACTATGTAAAAAAACTTGCTACGTAAACCATCGCTGCAAGAGTGCATGCATGCTTTGGGATGTTTCTGAGGAGAGGTATAGCTAAAGTAGTGGCTTCTAGTAGGAGAGGTATAGCTAAAGTAGTGGCTTCTAGTAGGAGAGGTATAGCTAAAGTAGTGGCTTCATGTGTCTGAGGAGAGGTATAGCTAAAGTAGTGGCTTCTAGTAGGAGAGGTATAGCTAAAGTAGTAACTTCTAGTAGGAGAGGTATAGCTAAAGTAGTGGCTTCATGTGTCTGAGGAGAGGTGTAGCTAAAGTAGTGGCTTCTAGTAGGAGAGGTATAGCTAAAGTAGTGACTTCATGTGTCTGAGGAGAGGTATAGCTAAAGTAGTGGCTTCATGTGTCTGAGGAGAGGTATAGCTAAAGTAGTGGCTTCATGTATCTGAGGAGAGGTATAGCTAAAGAAGTGGCTTCATGTGTCTGAGGAGAGGTACAGCTAAAGTAGTGGCTTCATGTGTCTGAGGAGAGGTATAGCTAAAGTAGTGGCTTCATGTTTCTGAGGAGAGGTATAGCTAAAGTAGTGGCTTCTAGTAGGAGAGGTATAGCTAAAGTAGTGACTTCATGTGTCTGAGGAGAGGTATAGCTAAAGTAGTGGCTTCATGTGTCTGAGGAGAGGTATAGCTAAAGTAGTGGCTTCATGTTTCTGAGGAGAGGTATAGCTAAAGTAGTGGCTTCATGTGTCTGAGGAGAGGTATAGCTAAAGTAGTGGCTTCATGTTTCTGAGGAGAGGTATGGCTAAAGTAGTGGTTTCATGTGTCTGAGGAGAGGTATAGCTAAAGTAGTGGCTTCATGTTTCTGAGGAGAGGTATAGCTAAAGTAGTGGCTTCATGTGTCTGAGGAGAGGTATAGCTAAAGTAGTGGCTTCATGTGTCTGAGGAGAGGTATAGCTAAAGTAGTGGCTTCATGTGTCTGAGGAGAGGTATAGCTAAAGAAGTGGCTTCATGTGTCTGAGGAGAGGTATAGCTAAAGTAGTGGCTTCATGTGTCTGAGGAGAGGTATAGCTAAAGTAGTGGCTTCATGTTTCTGAGGAGAGGTATAGCTAAAGTAGTGGCTTCATGTGTCTGAGGAGAGGTATAGCTAAAGAAGTGGCTTCATGTGTCTGAGGAGAGGTATAGCTAAAGTAGTGGCTTCTAGTAGGAGATGTATAGCTAAAGTAGTGGCTTCATGTGTCTGAGGAGAGGTATAGCTAAAGTAGTGGCTTCTAGTAGGAGAGGTATAGCTAAAGTAGTAACTTCTAGTAGGAGAGGTATAGCTAAAGTAGTGGCTTCATGTGTCTGAGGAGAGGTATAGCTAAAGTAGTGGCTTCATGTTTCTGAGGAGAGGTGTAGCTAAAGTAGTGGCTTCTAGTAGGAGAGGTATAGCTAAAGTAGTGGCTTCATGTGTCTGAGGAGAGGTATAGCTAAAGTAGTGGCTTCATGTTTCTGAGGAGAGGTATAGCTAAAGTAGTGGCTTCATGTGTCTGAGGAGAGGTATAGCTAAAGTAGTGGCTTCATGTGTCTGAGGAGAGGTATAGCTAAAGTAGTGGCTTCTAGTAGGAGAGGTATAGCTAAAGTAGTGGCTTCTAGTAGGAGAGGTATAGCTAAAGTAGTAACTTCTAGTAGGAGAGGTATAGCTAAAGTAGTGGCTTCTAGTTCCATGAGAAGCAAAAAGGAAAACAAAGAATAAGAAGTTCTACTGAAGAAAAATCCAGAGTCCGCTGGGAGGACAACATTAGACAATCTTTGAAGGACCAAGGACTAGAATGGAACCAGGCCAGGAGGAAGACAGCCGATAGGATAGTCTGGCGCTCTCTCTTCCAAACCTCTACACCTCACAGTAGAAGGGGAACGACTAAGTAAGTAAGTACTACTGAAGAAAAACTTAAGATAAAACCAACAGCTGATGTGAATGTACCAGAGTCATTCGTGGGTGGACAGACTATCAAGAACAACACTGTAACTGTCTTTTTTTCTTGTTGAGGTGATCACTGGCCCAAGACAGTATACATGTTGTTAGATGTGTAGTGCGAGCGTATGATGAATTGAGTGTGGGTGCGAATGAAGACGCGAATGTGTTTAGGCTCGTATAGATGTAGATCCTGCAACCCATACTCTCACATGCAGTAATCAAGGATGCTTTGACACTGCAGGCATGTTTCAAGACATTTATTGACGGGAACACACATAATATCAACAGGAACAGTCAGTGTAACAAGGTCATGCTGACCTGACATCGATAGGTATACATTTGGCATTCAAAAAGGTAAACATCAGAATAGACGTGCATGGTCAATAGCAAAGTTCTTCAATAATGACAGTTCGTAGCGTCGCCCTTGGCGTCTCTGACTAAACGCGTCAGATGCCTTAGTTACCTTGACACACAGGTGCAACTTGGCACTCCCTGCCAATTGCACATAACAGGCTGTAGTATAATAGCCGGAAGCACAGGCCTCGTCCTAACGTCGGCCGTGTACTTCTGTTAAATAGGTTATCATCAACCCTGCAGTAATACTTATTGTAGATAGAAGTTCCGCCAATCTGCGGCTCCCACAATATATCTTCGTCACTGGATTTCTGGACAATATAAGACTAACAGTCTTGGATGGCTACCTCGAGCACAAATATATAAGTTCTGAAATGGCGGATCCGTGAACTGCTGTTCACCCTAGGTAATCCTTTACATGTTCTGCCACCGAAAAGCGTAATAATGCATAAAGGTCGGTATTACCTGGTAAATGAATCCTCAGAACTACACAAGGAATTCTGTCGTCATCCCGACGCACAGAGATTCACTGGGGAAAACTGCCATAGCAGTTACTTCGAAGATTCTCCCCGAAAAACAATGGACTCTTGGTCCCTTCAGAAAAACAGGACCTCCCGGCTTCCCGGAAGTATATCTCACTCCCGCTTAAAAAACCTTCCCATAGGCCTACGCCCGAACTGACAACCTCCGACCCTAAAGGTCAAACACAATGAATGAATAAACAAGGGAAGACAACCCCTAATCAACCTGACATCGCAGGTAAAGACACAATTATACTTATGATACAAACATAAGCAAATAACTTGACAGATGACTCCGTCGAAAATGACAGCAACATTACTACCACCCCCCTGTAAAAAAAAAATGCAATTTTTTTTTTAATATGCTCATGAGCAAGATAGCACCAGTATCACTTCTGTGCTCATGCAAACAATGAACCTAATATCAGGTACAATAGAAGAGGGTACAAATCATCTCCAAACATAGGAGAAAATATTTCCTTTAAGCCAAACAAACTAAGGGATACCATTCAAGAAACCTAAGTTGCTGGCAATACCAATCATATATCAAACATTACTAAATAATATAATCATAGCAATATACAAATGTCAATGCTATTTTAGCAACATATCACTGATGGATGGACAAAATGAAATTTGTTAAATTATCTAAACATCATCCAAATACATTTGTATTACAACATATTATGATATTAAGGACAGACCTAAGTCTGAAAATATATCAGGAAAAACTAGGACACAAGATTTAACTGGAATCATGTGGGCATCTAGACAATATGTCCGCCATCACATTATCCGAACCACGGATAGCTCGCACCGTGAAATGGAAAGGCTGAAGAGCAATAGCATAACGAGTAGATCTCGAGCTCTTCAAATCCTTACTTTGCATAGCCGTAAGAGCTTTTTGGTCGGTTTCCATAAAGAAATGCGTGCCCAGAAGGAACCTTTGTAGCTTAAGAATGGACCAAACCATAGCCAACAATTCACGGTCCAAAACCGAGTAATTCCTTTCTGCCGCATTCAGCTTCCTAGAAATATACATTACAGGATGCAGAGTTCCTGAATATTCCTGCATTAGTGCCGCTCCAATGCCAGTGGAAGAGGCATCACTACGAAGGACAAAAGTCTTATCAATCGTCGGTAGTCTTAAGATAGGATGAGATGAGAACAAATTCTTAACCTGATCCAATGAAGATTGGCATTCTTGGGACCAACGCACCATATTAGGAGAACCTTTTTTCAATAACGTTGAAAGTGGTGCCATAATGGAGGACAGATTCTCAATGAATCTTCCATAGAATTGTATCAATCCCAAGAGACTACGCACTTGCTTTTTTGTCTTCGGAACCGAGATATTTAATATCTTTGAAATGTTTTGGTCCTCTGTCTTCAACAGACCATGACCAACTCGATGACCTAGGAAGGAAATTTCACTAAACCCAACAAAAGCTTTAGAGGGTTTAGCAGTCAAACTATGCTCACGTAGAGTAGATAGCAATTCCTTCAGACCCACATAGTGTTCTTCCCAAGTATCGCTGAAAAGACAGATGTCGTCTAAATATGCAATGACATCTGCACGATCTGATAGAATTCGTCGCATCATGCGTACGAAAGTCGCTGGGGCGTTCATAAGCCCGAAAGGCATAAAATTCCATTGAAACAGACCCCTAGGTGTCGAAAAAGCAGTGAGAGGTTTGGCGTGTTCCGTCAGTGGGACTTGCCAATAACCTTTCGACAAGTCTAGTTTAGTAAAGAATTTAGCTTTAGAAAGTCTAATAAGTAGATCATCTAATAACGGCATAGGTTCAGCATCGAACTTCGTAACTTGATTTAATTTGCGATAATCAACGCAAAGACGTATGTTATTGTCTTTCTTTCGAACAATAACTATCGACGAAGAATAAGCTGAAGTGGATGGTTCAATTATTTGTAGTTGAATCATTTCATCCAATTCTTTCTCGACTTGTGCTTGAAAATGAATAGGTATTGGGTATGGTCTTACTCTGATCGGATTACGATCAGTAAGTATGATGTCATGTTCTATGACATCTGTGTGTCCAGGAATGTCGGTAAGGACATCCTGATATGATTGTAACGTAGAGGATACTTGACGCTGTTCCTCAAAAGACAAGTTAGAAGAGACTGTAACGTCTCTCCACGATTCCGTTGAAATAAGTGGAATCGTAGGAAGAGGTAAGTTCACGTCAGAAAAAAAATAGTTTCCTCATCCTGTATAACGGACAGGGATGAGATGTGACCATGTTGAACTGGAGAGTCGTCCGTCGCCTGGAAAATAGGCTGTAAATAGTCTGGACGTTCAATAAACTCTGTTAGCATATTTATATGGAAGGTTTTATGCCTTCCATCCACATCGACAATATAGTCGACATCAGAAATTTTCGAGACTATAGTGTATGGACCCTTCCAAGAAATGAGAAGTCTATTCTCTCTTGAGGGCAGTAAGACATATGCTTTGTCTCCAGGACAAAGTTGACGTAGGCGTCTTTTCTTATTAGCAAATCGCCTAGCTTTTTCTTTCGCAAATTCGGAAGATGAAGTTGCTAACCTGCACGATTCGATAATCTTTTCCCTAAGAGCTATAACATATTCATATGACGATTGTGTATCATCGTCGATATTATCGGAAGTTATCAAATCGTGTAACAAGGACATTGGCCCGCGCGGTTGCGCGCCAAAGACAAGTTCGAAAGGAGAAAACCCTGTATGCTCGTTGGGAACCTCTCTATAGGCAAAGAGGACTGCAGGTAAAACCCTGTCTCAATCTTCAGGATGATCCTCCGTTATCTTGCCAAGTAAGTTCTTTAGTGTCCTGTTAAGACGTTCTACCAATCCATTGGACATTGGATGATAAATACTACTGAGAGACCTTTTAATGTCTAGCGTAGCCATTACCTGAGACATAACGTCCGAAATTAACTGAGTGCCGTGATCCGAAAGTATTTCTCCGGGGAATCCCAGACGAGAAAATACGAGCCAAAGAGCATCAGCGATATCGACAGTTGATATGCTCTTCAGAGGAATAGCCTCTGGCCAACGCGTGCACATGTCCACGCAAGTGAGGATAAATTGGTGTCCTCTGGCTGACTTAATTTTGAACGGACCAATGATGTCTATAGCCATTTTCTGAAACGGCCGAATCGGAATATCTGCAGCCTGAATAGGAGCAGCATGTCTCGGACCCCTAGACTTGACCTCTTGACAAATTTTGCAAGATCGGCAATAAATTCGGATGTCTTTATTCACGAATGGCCAAAAGAATGACGCAAGGACTCTAGTTTTAGTTCTGGAAAAACCCATGTGTCCCGCACACTGAGAATCGTGTGCATGCCGAAGAATTAAGGCTCTCATACACTTAGGCACAAGAATTTGCGAGTGCATAGACTTGTCCGAGTGTTGTACCATTCGTACCAATATACCATTCTTCATAGTGATATACGATTTGTGATTCGTATTTTGATTGGGATCCCCTTTCTTTGCAAGAAGGAAGTATTTCTTCAAAGAAGGATCCTCTTCTTGACGTTTAACAAACGAGTCATGGGAAATCACCAAGTGCTCGTCTTGGCTATCAACTTCATTACTATTATCAGATGAAGTTGGGGGATTAAGAGCTTGAGCTCTTGTCACCACTGCATTGACCGTTTGAATGTTTTTTTCTTCCCAACTAGAAATTTGTTGCGGGGTGCATTCCTTAACCCCATGAATACGACCGATTATAAGATCCGCAATAGGATTAGGAAGAAGACATGCATGGACATCTCCTGTGAAGAAAGGAGTGTCAATCCTAATAATAGCAGTAGGATAGCTTTCCATAGTACCACCAAATGTAACACATTTGATTGTTTTTCCAGTGGCACAGCAAGGATCTATCAGAGACTCCTTAACCCCGACGGTAGTACATCCCGAATCGAAAAGTACTGAGACTAGCCTATCATTTATTAGACCTTTATGTAAGATGAGAGATCCTCTCCCATCATGCGCAACTGTAGCAGGTAGAGCAGGTAGAGGGTGACCACAACTTAGCGTAGATACAGTTGATGAGTCAAACAATGTTAAGCATTGGGGGCATTCAGTTGCTCTCCCAAAATCGAAAGCACAACCAGTGATAGCCCTAGAGTTACCACTATCATTTACTGTATTACAGGCTCCATCAAACTCTTGTTGCGCAGAGTTTGCCTGTTGGTAAGGTCTTTTTTTGTTAAACCTAGGTCTACCTCGATTATCATTTCCCCTGTAATTATTTTGACTATCATTTCCCCTGTAATTATTTCGATTATCATTTCCCCTGTAATTGTGATCATATTGTCTATTGTAATCATCATTCCGGTTTGAATCCCGGTTTCTAAATTCACCATCGTCATAATCTTGACGTCGAGAATGATTACCTCGAAAATTTGAATAGTTATTATTTGGATAGCCTTTACGAAA
>JAMPIV010016413.1:0-27500 GCA_024509875.1 Oreohelix idahoensis
AGGTTCCCATACGGGCACCCCTTACGGAATACCGACGTGCTGAGGGACCTTTCAAAAGATTGCCGTAGATATAGTGGGTCCGTTTCAATTGTTTCAAATCATGGATTTCGTTATCTTTTAACGTTGGGTAGATTTTGCACGGCGTAGGCCAGAGGCCCTACATTGAAAAACCATACAACTGCATCTGTGGTCTGAAGCATTATTTTCGATATTTTGTGAATGGGTTTCGGGAAGCTATAATTCTGGCCCAGATCAAATTTACTTCCAACTTCATGCGGATTTAGAATCCAGTTATGGTTTCCCCACTCGTTTAGTCTTGCGTTTATAGGCCCCACGTTCAAAACGGTTGTGTGCGAGTGCTACAATAGCACTCTAAAACAGATGATCTTCCTACTTGACGCATGCCCTCGAGAATGGGACAGGATATGCCGGCGGCCAGTAAGTTTTCGTGAAGTGCCCCACGAAAGCACGGGGTGGTCTCCGTTCGAATTGGTTTATGGTTCGCCTCCTCGCGGACCAATGATGATACTCAAGGATTTGTTGATTGGAGCATCAATTGATACAGCCACTCGAAACAGCTACGAGTTAGTGATTGATCTCCGCCAACGAATCATCGATGCGTGCCCTTATGCATCCCAGAGTATAAAATCAGCCACTCAACGATCAAGATTATTACATACTCAAAAGAGAATCTTAAGATCATGCAAACCAGGGGAAAAAGTTTGGTTGTTGCTACCTCTAAACGATAACAAATTACTCATATCATGGCAAGGTCCATTTGATGTTATCAAACAAGTCACAGATGTTGACTACTCAGTGAACGTTAGAGGTAAAATCAAAACCTTCCACGTCAACATGCTAAAATTAGCGGTTTGAAAGGACCACAGGAATTTAATTCCTGTTATTAACTCTATTGATGATTCGTCACATCATTACTGCTTTCTTTTGCAGTTGTTCATGAAGAAGATACTACTTCGTCTATCCCTTTTACAATTCCAACTACCTTCTTTGCAATCATCGGAATCTTGGAAAGACGTGACTATTTCTTCGTCACTATCTTCGTCACAACAAGATCAAGTTCGGGAATATTCTTATTTCTTTCAATGATGTTCTCACCGACCTTCCAGGTCAGACATCGCTTATATCCCATGATATTACTCTTATGATTATAAACCTATCAAACTTAGACCCTATCCTATATCTTTACACCACAAAGATAGGGTGGAAAAAGAGTTAAAGAGATTGATACGTTTAGGTGTGATATCTCCTTCGGAATCACCATATGCATTCCCAATGGTGATAGTTAAAAAGAAGGATGATTCTTTACGTATTTGTATTGATTTTAGACGATTGAACAAAATTACAATCACAGACGGTGAGCCTATGCCACTTTTAGATGATCTTTTGTCTGAATTATCTAATCCTACTTTCTTTAGCAAACTAGATCTCTCTAAAGGCTACTGGCTAATTCCTCTTGCCGTAAATGCCAAACCTTACACAGCTTTCACAACTCCTTTTGGGCTTCTACCAATGGAATTATATGTGTTTTGGGTTGATAAATGCCGGCAACGTTTGTGCGCATGATGCGCCGCCTTCTTGGCGATCGTAAAGATGTCATCACGTACATCGATGACATCTGCCTCTTTCATGACTCGTGGGAAGACCATATTGATGGTTTAACTTCCCTTCTACATACGTTACGTATGCATGGTTTGACTGTGCGACCTTCAAAGGTCCAAATTGGTTGTCAGGAAATTTCTTTTCTTGGTCACCGAATAGGTAACCACAAACAGTATCCTGACGACAATACAGTCAAAAGAATTCTTGAGATTTCTACCCCTTCAACTAAGAAACAAGTTAGAAGCCTTTTAGGCCTGATAAACTATTACCATAAGTTCATTCCGCATTTCGCACAACTATCTACACCTTTGTCCGCACTGTTGACCAAGGGTAGTCCTAATAAGGTACGTTGGGACAAAGATTGCGAAAGCGCTTTGGTAACAATTAAGAAATTATTTAGCAATGCACCTATTTTGTTATTACCGAATATACGTATTCCATTCATTCTGCAATCAGATGCCTCGAGCTACTCCATGGGTGGCTGTTTGCTGCAATGTTACAAGGAAACACTCCATCCATGTTTCTATGTGTCGAGGAAACTGACTCCGGCTGAACAAAAGTATGCGACAGGTGAACGTGAGCTCCTGTCCATCGTCTGGTGCCTGGAGAAGCTAGCAAGATACCTCATCGGCACACATTTTTTTATCATGACAGACCATAGTCCTCTTACTTACATAACAGCTAGGACAATGCGTAACGCTAGAATACACCAATGGTACTTGTTGATTCAAGAATTTTCATTTACGATTCTGCCCATTGCTGGATCAGACAATAACTTGGCAGATCTTTTATCGCGCAACTTCTCTGAGAAGAAATTGAATTAACTCTTTAGTCACCATGTTGACAAGTGCTATTATTAATGTTATAACATTTAATGTGTCTACTTAATGATTATGATGTTTATATGTAAGTAGTACTAATATTGATATGTTCGGGAGACGAGCGTCTTCTCCATCACTATCATCCGTGCCACAAGTGTCACGTTTGGAAGTGAGGGGGATGATGTTGAGGATTGCTTCATGTCTGCAGCATGGCGCATTCCTCAAACTATTATATCTCCGCGACTGATGTCGATGATTGTTTCATGCTTACAGACATTTGAATTTGTGCTCGATCCGAATGGCTGTATCATGGAACACCTCAAACGAATAGAGATATATCTCATCGACCGATGTCGATGATTGTTGCATGTGTGCAGGCATTTGAGTTTGGCCAACTCGGATTGCTGCACCGTGGAACATCGCAATTGAATATATATTAACGACGTAGTATGCATATCTCTATGCATGACGCGTATGTCTTTGTAAGGTCATTCGACGTGTGGGCTTCGGCCCTAACGGCAGTGTTTGAAATGTGTGGCATAGCCACTATACATTCGACTTGTGGGTTTTGACCCGAACGGCAGTGTGTTTCGGAAGTGTGGCCATTGCCACTGATATTGTGTGGTACAACCACTTATTAATTGTGTGGCTGGGAAGCCATTTGAGCAGTGTATTTCTTGAACCAAACGTAAGTCGTCGTATGAATAACGCAGTTTGCATAATTATGGCAGATTAGCCCGGCGTGGTATGCCAAAGGAACATTATGTTACTAGCAATAGTGTAAGACTAGTATAGATGGATATTGTACAGCTAGCGGCAAGCGTAAGCCTAGTGTAACGGATATTAAACGACTAGCAGTAGACGTAAGCCTAGCATAATAAGTGTATTGAAAAAACTAGCAGAATAGTTAAGTCTAGTGCAACAGGCTATTGTATAAACTAGCGACGGGAGTAAGTCTAGTTAGCCTCTGAATTTATGCCAAAGGACATTGGCCGTTAAAAGGAACTGACCTCTAACCAGAACTCTAGATAGAGATTGTGAACATGTGCTTATGAAATAATGAGAACTCTTACAGATCGTACATGAATGTGATGTGACTTTTGTTCCCATGTAGTTGGTGTCTACTCATGGTATGAAATTACTAATTAAATATTTTGAGTCGTCAAAATCACAGTCTTATCAACTATCGTATTCGGAGTTGAGTTAAATGCTATTTATCTTCAACTGATCATGACCAGTGATGATTAATGTCTTAACACACTGCATCTCACACTGCCAATATAATTAATAAGACAAGAGACTAATACAGGTCAGTCAAGGGTCGAATATTTAATATGAAACATGTTCAGCACATAATGTGTCACAAGGGTTAAGCAGACATTATCGATACCAACGAACAGTATTACGGAATCCTACAAAAGTGATAAGAACCCGAGGGACTTTGACTCTATAAACTGAATACGCATATAATAACTTGGTCATCCTCAAATACTAGAAGTCATCGAAGCACCCAGAACATACTGGGATCCCGAGAAAGCCCTCAACAGGCATATTAGGAATATGGTGTTAGGCCCATATTATCTTGACCGTCGGCACACGAGGGGTGATGTGGTCGGCATCACGCCGGCCGCCTTAACCTTCCCAGCCTCTGTTTTATTATAAAGTCAGATTTTGAGGGGGGGGGGGGGGGGATAATGTTGAGCTCCTCTGGCCACAGACGCTTATCTTTCGTGATGGCGGCAGGAAAAGACTCCTCTGCTCGATAGCCTCCCTGTGTTCTGGAGACACCTCACTGGTCACTATCTGGACCCAGGAGTATGCTGTCAGCCTCTAGGTTCAGCAATGCTCAGACCAGGTGCTGCTCGATAACTTTAGGACCACGGTCCCTGAAACAAGAAGGTTGTACCTCCTATTTCAGAACTAATTTATAATAAATTTCCAGACTGAACACAATACGTAACAAACACTGAGTTTAGAGCGGTAGGCCAACTGCTATCTTCATCTGAAACAATTTTCACCAGTATACTCCCCCCTAATGGTTACTACGCCTCTGCAATTCCAGCATGATTTTTTCTAGTCAATAAGATAAGTGTCAGTGTACTGTTTGGCAATTCCATGTAGTTTTACTTTCCTCCGACACCTTCTGTTCAGGTTGGAGCACTATATAGGCCTTGCCTCATGTTCGCTACTGAACCACACATATATACAGACATAAATTATCAATTTACATTCAATTTTCATTAAAAAGATATCAAATATTTCAAGCTTACCACAATTCATGGAAATAATACAGAATTACGTTGACTGGCAATGAATAGGCACAAAATCCGATCTGCCGATGTCCCAGGCTTTTATTTAGAAAAATATGCACTGGCGCTCAACGCACTGGTTCTTTAGTAAGTTTATTTGAAAATGTGGTGCTGAACTAACGCTTCAATTTGGATATATTGGCGGGTCTAACCAATCGAGCCATGTTTACACAAGCGTTTGAAAAAAAGTACTCCTACTCACGTTTCCCTAACAACAAAGAATCAATATTTATAGCCCGACTAATCGTGTTTAGCCTTACATTTACTTTCCGCCAATCAAATAGGAGGTAACATGGGGACCTATTTCCCGTACAATGGTGGTGTGAAAATCTGCCACTGAGCGATTCTGATTTTGGTGTTGTCTGACATCCCTCACTATTTCTTTTGGCTATAATTTGTTAATTCCTAGACTATTTGCGTAACGTTTAACATATTCTTTGTCAGCAAGTCCTAAGGAACCCAAATATATAAATTTAATGGGGCTAAGGGGCTGCGTTCAAAATATGTATTTTCTTCTACCTCCCGTTCACTTCGATCGATGTGGTGTCTGGGTACTGTAATGTTTTCAAACGTAAACCAGTATAATGTCATGTTTCCTAATAAGCGTTTGTAAGTTTTTAAAACCTAACTCTCGTATGGGTAGTGTTTTTTATCACTGTCGATTTGAAAAAAGCTAGTGCTTGTGGCCTTACACGCGTGTTAGGGGTGGCATTAATTGTGTATCGCGAGACTGTGGTAGTATTGCCTGCGTTCCGGCTTTCAGCCCCTCCCTTTCTTTCTATCCTTAGTCCATCTGTCTTTCGTTTATGGTAACTTAGTGTATAAAAAGACATGAATGGAATATTAAATATAGGTCAGCTTGCGTATCTCAAGGTTTTTCTTAGAAAGGCAGTACACGTTTTATCGTAGAAAGCGGGTATTGAAGCACTTTTTAATTTATATATGTGGATTAGAATTTCACACGACAATATACATATATATATATATATACATATATATATATATATATATATATATATATATATATATGTGTGTGTGTGTGTGTGTGTGTATTGCAGCACTATGTATTCCACATTGAAAGACAAAATAATGAGAAAAGAAATACGTTGATGCTATTTTATGGTGTACTGGAATACAGCTGCATGCCAATTACATTTGACAGAAGCGTAATATATATATATATATATATATATATATGTATTGGCCAGACATTGGCAAGATATACTGCTGCATTCTTCATCATCGCATCAGATTATAGTAATTGAGCTGACCGTGTCGTTTGAATCCAGATTGGAAGAGCAATATCCGTTCAAAGTGGCCAAGTATAATGATCTGGTCACAGACTTAAGAGACACGACGGGCTCACTGTAAAGGTCATGGCTGTTGAGGTAGGTGCAAGAGGTCTAGTGGCTGCCTCAGTGTATGATCGACTTAAACTGTTGGGTTTGAAAGGACAGTTGGGAACAAGAGCACTTAGGAGACTCAGTGAAAGTATGGAAATGGCATCGTGCTGGTAGTGGAACAACCGCAACGGGCGATGGAATTCAGGACAGTAATGTATGTTCAACATAAAGGTTACTTTCATCATTAAATCCAGCTAGCAGACAAACAGGAGTGAATTTGAAAGCTGCAACCAAGGTGGAGTAGGTTCAACTCTCTGTACAGGCCAACAGGCGGCTGACAATTGGAAGTCATGACCAATGTGGGCTCGCCACCTTAGAGTGTAAAGGAAAATAAATAAAAGGTCGAAACACTTGATTGACGTGGGGACCATTTCAGATGATCAGATTGATTCCTGTTGCATCACTCTGTATAGAGTTTCCTGTCATCTTAAATAAAGATATATATATATATATATATATATATATATATATATATATATATATATATATATATATATATATATATATATATATATATATATATATATATATATATATATATATATATATATATATATATATATATATATATATATATATATATATATATATATATATATATATATATATATATATATATATATATATATATATATATATATATATATATATATATATATATATTTATATATATATATATACATATATATATATATATATGTATGTATATATGTATGTATATATATATATATGTATGTATGTATGTATGTATGTATGTATGTATGTATGTATGTATGTATGTATGTATGTATGTATGTTATATATATATGTATATATGTATATATATATATATATATATATATATATATGTATATATATATATATATATATATATATATATATATATATATATATATATATATATATATGTATATATATATATATATATATATATATATATATATATATATATACATATACATATACATATACATATACATATATATATATATATATATATATATATATATATATATATATATATATATATATATATATATATATATATATATATATATATATATATATATATATATATATATAAATATATATATATACACATAGCAGTTATCTTTATTGAAAAAAACTAACAGTCTTTGTTGGCATACTGTAGATCACTAATACAAGCCACGAGCTATGAGCATCTCCTTTTCAAAGATTGAGCTTTCCAATAATCTAGCTTGATACAATTGTGTTTGTTTTCAGGATAAAGAGTATATGGAGTTTCAAATCAGCGTAACCTGTATATAACGTTATCTCTGCTGAAGTTTGTGCATCCTACAATTCCATCAACAAAGCAGTCGCTGGAAATTTGAAACTGCATTACATTTTTTCCAAATATTAACTTCTCTTAAACGTAAAGATCGCTTTTGTCTCATTCTGTTCACAATGAAACTGAATTTTTCGAAGCCAGCTCAATAATTTCCACTGTGAATAAAGAAAATGCGCTTTTAATTTCTTTTAATGGATGTTCAATTTAGTGCTCACGGTGCAACGCCCAACGTTTCCGTATTTTCCATTAAAACTGATGGGGTTGTTTCATTGTTGGTTACAAACGTTTTAGTAAGAAAACTCTATATATGGTGATGTTAGATGAAATGCTGTATGTAAAACACACAGAAAATAAAACAGTTTAGACACCTTGTCAGAATGTAACACAGTCGGCTACTGTAATAAGCTTTCATTAGAAGACATCTGGTTTAAGGTGAATGTTGGAAATATCAGTCATCATACCACTTCGTGTTCCCTAAGGAGCATGAAGCCACCATACAGCTGACCTCATAGCAGGAAGCCAGCACAATCATCGGTGCGCTGTTTGCAGCAGTGGTTTCTGCAGAACTTTGTTTCACAAGGTGAAGTTACCAGCCACACCCACAGCATCATATTAATCATCTTGTACCACTTGCTTGAGAGTGGCACCAATCCTATTCTTCCATCGTACCTTCAAAGACCCCAGATACTTGGGAGATGGGGTGAGGCAAACAAATGACAACACAAATAATTAACTTTGTTTACGACCTCTTTGCATTTCTTAGCTTAACTCAAGAGTCAGATGCTTTATTAACGTCCAGAAAATAATATTAACATTATACACTGGCACATATAGACAAACACATGTGATCATATTATTGCGACAACAAATCTAATTATTTCGCCGCTCTCTTCATTTCGCTTTCACTTCCTCTTGCTCCCTAAATCCTGTGGAACCCCGCCTTAACCAGTAGGTTTCTGGAACAGGAGATCCGTGCAAACACTAGGGTTATCTAGACTGTGTGTTGACTAAATCTTGCGCTAAGAAGTCGGCCTGGTTCTTCCTAATTACGTTTCTAGTTTTACGGAGTATCTTAGACGGTTTAGGATTACGGATTTACAGATATTTCTTAATATACTTTCAGACTGGTACTAACAGGTATGCATTTTAGTTATATAAGAGTTGTGTTTGTTTTTTCCTTTTTTCTTTTTTGTATTGTTTTAACGTACAAAATTACTGTCATTGCCGTGTAAACTGGATGCTAAAAATGTACATACTACTCGTCACTAACATGTGATGTGAAACTGTTCTCGTCTTTTTAAATATTTTGCTGTTTATGCCCTTATAGTTATCCACAAGTCGCCCTTATAGTTATCCACAAGTCGCCCTTATAGTTATCCACAAGTCGCCCTTATAGTTATCCACAAGTCTATGGATGTTAGTTCACTCATCGTGTAAAACAACAAGTCTATGGATGTTAGTTCACTCATCGTGTAAAACAACAAGTCTATGGATGTTAGTTCACTCATCGTGTAAAACAACAAGTCTATGGATGTTAGTTCACTCATCGTGCAAAACAACAAGTCTATGGATGTTAGTTCGCTCATCGTGTAAAACAACAAGTCTATGGATGTTAGTTCACTCATCGTGTAAAACAACAAGTCTATGGATGTTAGTTCACTCATCGTGTAAAACAACAAGTCTATGGATGTTAGTTCACTCATCGTGTAAAACAACAAGTCTATGGATGTTAGTTCACTCATCGTGTAAAACAACAAGTCTATGGATGTTAGTTCACTCATCGTGTAAAACAACAAGTCTATGGATGTTAGTTCACTCATCGCGTAAAACAACAAGTCTATGGATGTTAGTTCACTCATCGCG
The DNA here is from genome assembly GCA_024509875.1 of Oreohelix idahoensis. Classification (NCBI taxonomy): domain Eukaryota; kingdom Metazoa; phylum Mollusca; class Gastropoda; order Stylommatophora; family Oreohelicidae; genus Oreohelix; species Oreohelix idahoensis. The sequence continues at coordinate 9,329 of JAMPIV010016413.1, forward strand.
TAAAACAACAAGTCTATGGATGTTAGTTCACTCATCGTGTAAAACAACAAGTCTATGGATGTTAGTTCACTCATCGTGTAAAACAACAAGTCTATGGATGTTAGTTCACTCATCGTGTAAAACAACAAGTCTATGGATGTTAGTTCACTCATCGTGTAAAACAACAAGTCTATGGATGTTAGTTCACTCATCGTGTAAAACAACAAGTCTATGGATGTTAGTTCACTCATCGTGTAAAACAACAAGTCTATGGATGTTAGTTCACTCATCGTGTAAAACAACAAGTCTATGGATGTTAGTTCACTCATCGTGTAAAACAACAAGTCTATGGATGTTAGTTCACTCATCGTGTAAAACAACAAGTCTATGGATGTTAGTTCACTCATCGTGTAAAACAACAAGTCTATGGATGTTAGTTCACTCATCGTGTAAAACAAGCTGCCACATAAACCAGAGAAGCAAGAGCGTGTTACTGAGAGTTAATTAAGAAGTCGATCTGGTTCTTCTTAATAATTACGTGTCCAGTGTTACGTGTATCTTGTGCGGTTTAGAACTACGGTTTTACAGATAATTCTTGGTGTATTCTGAGATTGGTACACACAGGTATGCATTGTGGTAATGTGAGCGTTTTTTGGTTGCTGTTATTGTTCTTGCTTGTGTGTATGTGTTAAATTACTGTAAATGGCGTTAAACTGAATACTGGAAATGTACTTACAACCCTTCACTAACATATGGTATCTCGTTTTTTAAATGTTGGTTGTTGCGTGTTTTGGACATATTGTTATCGCTAAGTCTATGGGTGTAGTTTCCCTAGAATATCTGAAGAGACCTAATCATGTAAAACAAAGTGCCACAGATTCTACCACTGTAAGAGCACGTGACTGGTTACTGCAGTAATCCTATAAGTGGACCAGCTGCTGTAGTCACTCCATGCTCACTAGAGAACGCAAAGGAAGTTGATGATATTTAAGGGTAAGATTTTGCTGCTTCAAAATAGGACTTCAGCAACTTTCATTTGCGGGTCGTATCATGTGCAAGTATTTTTCAAGTATTTAACTTAGTTATCGCCTTCTTTATTTAACTTAGTTATCGCCTTCTTTCTCTTTTGTTTTTTATTTGTTTGTCCCTGCTGAAGATTTTGATGTTGTAACGTCAGTAGTTTTCTTTATATGTTTCCTAGTCAGACGCATTACGTATTTTCATTTACCCAGCCGCTGCTACAGCAGCTACTAGTGCTAACAATAACACTAATACTTACACCTTCACTACTAACATCATTGTTGTAGTTTAGTCAGTAAGTTAACCAATCAAATAATCAGTCATTCACTTTATTTTTGTTTTTTCTTTCTGTTGTTACTCTTTGAGCAACATAAACTCCAGTACTTATGTTTAGGCCACTCACATCATCATCATCAGAAACTCGTAGAACATTTAAAGATGTTTTGAACGGTGTGAAATCAATAGACAATCAAAATTAAATGTGGTTTTCGAGTCAATTTTACAAACACATCAACAATCACTAGCAAAACACGGGATCTTTCAGGTTTTCCCTTCGTTAGCCACAGTCACAAACAGCAAACTAGAACGAAAGATAGTTGAAAGCAGGACACAGCTAAGACTGGAATAATAATTTAATCAACAATTTAAAATACTAAAGAATAAATAAGTGCTAAGGTAAACCAAATATAACTGTTAAAACATAGTAAAACAAAGACAATGATAATAAAACAAAAATGACTTATTTACAGTAATCCAACTAACAATGATCCAGTGCCTACGTCTTTATTGAAAGGACTGAAGGGTTAACCAAGACAAACACAGGCCAGCAGTATAAAAAAAGGGAGCTGGACAATGAAAATCATCATCATGTGACGTATTCTTTCCAGAACGTTGTCTCCATTACAGCTGCTCTGAACGCATCACGATTCTGGGCAAGTCGACCTGCATCAGCCAAAGACAAGTTCAGACTCTCTGTGATGTCCTGGGTCCACCGTCGTCTAGGTCGACCCCTTCCCCTTTTTCCAGGGACCATGCCTTCCATCACTGTTTTTTCCAGACTATTATGTCTTTTTATATGACCGAAAAATTTCAGCTTCCTTATTGCGATGATATTTAGGAGCCAATGTTCCTGTACGTTTAGTGAGTGCAGTACTTCTCTGTTGGTCTTTTTTTTCTGTCCAGGGTATTGTCAACATTCTTCTGTAGCATTTGGACAATGAAAATACGAAATCATAAAAGGTACACACACACGAAAACACTACAATGGAAACGCAGAAGATATTGATATAGTTAACATCTGCTTGTGGGAAGAAATTACATCTAAAGTGCTGGACATACAAACTGTCAGGGGAAAGAATCTCCCCCCACCCACCCTTTTTTTTTAAATCGAAGATTCCCAAATGAAAAGGGAGTTGAATGACTATAATTGCACGTGCGGATATCAGCGACTTAGTAGATATCGGAAGTTCCAGAATGATCAGGACCATTACAGTAAACAGCAACAGGTTTATTAACGCTGTGAGAAATGTCTGTCACATGTTCTCTAAATACATCGGATAATCGCCTGTCTATTTATCCTGTGTACGTAACGCCACACTTTCCCCAAACAATGGCATATATGAGATTCCTAAGTTCATATGTAAATGCCTCCAAAATAACAAAGATGCCTTAGACTTTGAAATAATCTGCGTTTTATTATCAGTTTTTCAGCAACCCAACAGGAGGTATTTTGAATTTAAAAACGAGTAGGCAAATATTTTTACTGGCAAAACTAAATTTTGAAAATGTTCCAGTACTGCTTTAATAGTACGAGTGAGCGACAAATTTCTGATAACTTCACACATGTCTTCAAGTGACCAGAAATCGTGCGCAGTGAAGACCACAGCCAACTATAATCTACAAAAGGCGTCTTATCAGTGTGGAAAAGCATTGGATTGGCAGCTTCTGAAAATGCGTGATCTATTTTCATCAACAGAGAGAGAAAGAATTTCCCTAACTACTCTTGATAGACAGCCTGAAGCCAAACTATTGCTCACTCACGTTTGTCGTGGGGTGTCCAAAAACATGCTGGTTTAAAGATGTTGCTGTCATTTTCGACGGAGTTTCATATGTCAAGTTATTTGTCGTATTTTCACCCTAGTCTAAGGTGGATAATTATGTCTTTACTTTGCGATGTCAGGTTGATTTGGGGTTATCTTCCCTGTTGGTTCTTATATTGTGTTTGACCTGTATGAAGACAGGGTCAAACGTAAACAATTCGGAGCTTGTGCTCATGCGCAGATTTGAGCGCAAAGTTGAGAGACTTCCGTGAGGCCGTGATGTGTCGTGGCTTCTGAGGGACGAATGTCCATTGTGTTTTCGGGGAAAATCTTCGAACTGACTGCGTTGGCAGGTCTCCCCAGTGTATCTCTGTGCGTCGGAATGACGACAGAGTTCCTTATTGTGTTCTGAGGATTCGGTTCCAGGTAATACCGACCTTTTTCCATTATTACGCTTTCGGTGGCAGAACATGTTAAAGGATTACCTAGTCTGTGAACTACAGCTCACCGGTCCTACATTTCAGAACTTATATTGTTGTGCTCAAGGTAGCCATCCAAGACTATTAGTCTTTATATTATCCAGAAGTCCAGTGACGAAGTTATATTGTGGGAACCGCAGATTGGCGGTATTTATGTCTACGTAAGCATTACTGCAGGGTTGATGTTAACCTGCTTAGAAGAAGTACACCGATGACGCCATAACGAGGCCTGTGTTAAGGCTAATATATTACAGCCTGATAATGTGCAATTGGCGGGGAATGCCAAGTTGTACCTGTATGTCAAAGTGATTAAGGTATCTGACGCGTTTAGTCAGAGATACCAAAGCGGCATTACGAACTGTCATCGAAGAACATTATTATTGACCATATACGAATATTGGAATGTTTACCAGCCTTTTTGAATGCCTGATGTATACCTAACGATTTCCGGTCAGCATGACCTTGTTTACACTGACGGTTCCTGTTGATGCTATGTGTGTTACCGTCAATAAATGTTTTGAAACGTGCCAGCAGTGTTCAAGCATCCTTGACTACTGCATGTGAGTGTATGGGTTGCATTACACAACATATACGAGCCTAAACACATTCGCGCCTTCATTTGAACCCACACTCAGCTCATCATTACAAGTACTACACATCTTAACAACATGTGTACTGTCTTGTGCAAGTGATCACCTTTACAGAAGAAAAAGACAGTTACAAAAGACAGCTATATTCTTAGTTGGTAAGAGAAGAGGAAGGCAAAGAAAATCCTGGGCTGATAACATCAAAGAATAGGCAGGACACGGTTTTCCACACTTGTACACATTGCTGAGGATAGAGAGCAGTGGAGGATGCTTCCACCATGGTACCCCTACGACCCATGACGGGTTACGGGTTGAGATGATGATGATATTCTTACACCATATCAAGTCAGCCGTACTCATTGGCCCAGTTTGCCGTTAGTACTCATCACTACTCATTGCAGTAGCCAGATAGCACTGCAGCGTAACAAAGACTTTCATCATAGCTAGAGTGTCAGTAGCCCAGTTAGCCATGAGTACTCGTCAATACTCAGTGCAATAGTCAGATAGTACTGAGGCGCAACAAAGCTATTCATAGCCAGAGTGTCCAATATTCCTTAAGGCTATATTTATTTTAAAAAAAGCATCCAGAGGTCTGGTAGCTTTTCTCAAACTGTATCATATGTGAATATCTGATTTTATTCGTATGTGGGTAGAATAATTACAGGTTGTCTTCATCAAAGAGTGTTTGACTATTTATGAGATTAAGGTCTTTCCTTTCATTGATGTGATTCGTGACGTCCAATCTCAGTCATGAAGCTAGAGTAATTAGTTAAGTCAGTATTTTTAAGCATGAATGATTTATTGTGTCATCAACATGATTTATTTTTCTATTGTTAACTTTATATATTTAGGTAAGTAAATACATATCTTAGTTCATAATTTGTTTATATCATTTGCGCTGTAAGTGTTTGACTGTATCATTGTTGTCTTCCGTTTAAGCGGAAGTGGGGGCTCTCGTATCATTCAGGACCCCAGAGATCAGAATACCTCCTGAAACTTTATTACTCTCAATGAGGATTCCAGTCTCTTTTCACGCTCGGTTTCCTAAGTAGGACTTCATACTTGTGACGTATAATGGAAAGAGAGCTTACATTAATCTGACAGGCTTTTAACCTCGTAGCGTTCTATGATTTGCTAGCAAAACCATGCATTTACAATCTTTGTTTACTAATTTTTTAGTACTACCACTTTTTCTGTGAACACGAGCTAACGCAAAGTTTACATACTTTCGTGACCTGCCCGCATAACAGGTAGCGAATCAGGTTCGTTTACCGAGTCTTCTCACGCGAGCTCATCTGTCAATCATACGATACCTGACAGACCGCACGTGAAGAACCAAAGACCCTTTGAAGTTCGTACACAGAGGGAAGGCAGAAAAACCCCGGGCTCTTTGATCTTCAGAAGCGGGCAAAATCTTCGAGAACCCCGTTACATGGATTTTAGTCTTTGATGGCGGTCTAACGCCTGAGAAAGGCCGGCCGTGAAGCTTTATCTGGTGAACTCATGTTTCTGATTCTCTGGTATACACAATAGTGTGAAAAGTAACATCATCTATAGATCAGAGAAACATGATGATATATAAACTGTGTTTTCTTAAACCTGCTATCAGTTGTCACTCAGAATTTTTGGATAGTCTAAGCATGTAGTTCTAGAACCATTGTGAAAAATGTGTTAATAGCATTCGTGGAGATCTTTCATTATGCTTTTCTGGTAATAGAAATTAGCGTTACGTGTTTAAAAGGGTTACCTTTTACCAACTAAAAGTGTTAAGCTTTTAACATTATAATTCACTTAGAGTTCTAGCTGTTAAAACCAGTGAAATAAAATAACGCGTTGCTATTTTATACCAGATGTTCAGTTATAATGTTTAGTTTCACCACCCGCTTTCTCACACAAGAAGAAACGGTTTTAGTTGACTGATTTAAGTGCTGGGCGCGACTGATAGTGACAGAAAAGAATTCACGTTTTATTTCATTGCACGTATTTATTATAAGTGCCTATTATTTAATACCATACGATGACAAACAGGCGCCGACAATTTAATAGCTATTAACGACAGGCAATATTTATGTAAGTGCGCGTATGGATAATTGAATAATAATTAACATTGTACGCTTACTGCCGGTGCGAGAGGGGCTGGAGAGTTACATAACTCCATCTGACCTGATCTCAGCGCTAGCGAAAGCTGACCGTATAGGCATAAGTGAAAACACCTGTGCCGTTTAACTTTAATCAGGACTGACGGAGTGGATAAGAGATGGTCTTGTCCCCGTCTGTGTGCATATATATATATATATATATATATATATATATATATATATATATATATATATATATATATATATATATATATATATATATATATATATATATATATATATATATATACAATAGTAGCATTTTTCCATAAATGTTTTTATTCCTCGCAGACCTGATCAAGGGCGTCCAGCGGTTCTTTTTCTTTACTGATTGGTTAATGTTGTCTTTTCTTGGCTTTTGCGTCACCAATTTCATTTGTGTGCAAGGACTTGCCAAAGATACATGAGAAACATTTTAACTTGTAAATTTAACTGGACTTACAAAACCCAGCAATATTTTTTTTCAATTTTTCCAGCCCACTGGAGTATACAAAATAACAATTATACTCCCGACTACTGACAGTCGTATTCAAGCGGATTTATCCAGAAAGTTACGCTGTTTCAGAATCGGCACTCTCCCATAGAGGCAGCAGATAGGATTACCATCATCATCATTTGTAACATTTTTAGCAACCAGATGTTTCCCAATACTGGAAGTATTTTCCTCTTTTTTAACTGTGGACCTCAAGAGCACGTTTTGCTACACAGCTATTCGCGGTGACATTTTGTTCATCCAGGGAAAATTAGAACACTAGATTAGGCGTTCTCCTCGCTAGTCTTGATTTGTTAGAGGATGGACTGGGGCCAATTCGGGAAATAAAAACCTGGCATTTTTATATTCAGGGTAATTGTATTTCCAAGGGATATCACCAAGAGTAGGTAAGCTTGATTGAGTATATAAATTAAAAAATAATATGGTATGAAATCAGTTTTACAAGTAAACGGTACACATGAGACAAGGGACGTTTCGGGTTTTACCCTTCGTCAGCCACAGTTACGAACAGGTGACAAGGACAAGAACTACATATAGGTACTACAAAGGTCTATGATGATGAGGAAAACGTCAAATGAGCGATACAAGCAGATGAAACCACGGTGATGAGCGAAACGATAACAGTAATAATGCAAGAAAATCGTGAAACCAGAAAGACATATCGAAACAAGAAGGTAAATAATCAACGAAACGAAGACAGAAATGAACAACAATATTAAAATGCGTAAAAAATCACTTAGCTGGATCGAAGAAAGGAACGTTCAAAATGGCTGAAAAAAATGGCGTCATGCGGAAGTGACGTAGGAGCTAGTGACGGCTAAGAACAGATAATTGAGGAAATGAAACGAACCAAAACAAAAACAAGGATACATATGAAAATAACGACAGAAGCCACCAGAATTATGCAAAATGATGCTGGACATTGTTCCCAGCAGGAGCTAAAACGCCCATTTGAAAAATGAGACGATTCTCCAACGAAAAGCGAGTTCGGTCGTCGCTGATACATGAACGGAGGGCAGTGACATGAATGTCAGAGTTACCTGAATGGTCAGGGCTGTTGAAGTGAAAGGCGACCGGTAAATGTTTGCTATGATGGATGTCATTCACGTGCTCCCGAAACATGTCTGCCAAACGAATGCCAGTTTCACCAATATAGGTTATGCCACACCTCTTGCAGATGATGGCATAAATCAGGTTTCTAGATTCGCACGTGAAAGACTCTGTTAAAACTCTTTCTTTGTGTGTGTAGTTGTTAACTCATACTGGCTACTAGTTGTTGAATCATGCTTTATTTGCTAAATGATGTGAATGTCCACCAGTGGATAAATGTAGATGTTGGGACTGGTGTAGTAAAGTGTAACGATTGTCAACTCATCAAACCCAGCACAGTTTTGGTCATACAGGTCATCTTGTCCTGGAACGTGATGAGGCTCCGACAAGAATGTGAGTGTAAACAATGAGTGTGTATCTGAATGTCAGTACGCGAATGGTAGAATGATTCGATAGAGTTGACAGGTTGGTAGTACATCACTCATACTCACACTGTTCGAATTCAAGAAGTACTGGAACTACGGTGGTCTTTTTATAACATTTAATGGGACGCACACTTGGACAGTACGTGTATGGTTACAGGAACAAATGTCGACATAGACAGCATAATGTTGATCACAGGAATATCATCTTAAGTTAGCATTCATGCTTGGCAAATATCATAATGGAGCATTCGTAAATAAGCATTCAGCGTTCCATCATGTAAATCATCTGGCTTTACTGACTGGGCACGTCAGACCATAACCAATACATAGGAAGGCTCCTAGACCTAACCTCGTCTAGCGAATATTCCTTCACGTAAAGTTCAATATATATATATTTCATAATATAGGAATCCCAGACATGGGTTCTCACATGTAGCAGTGATCTCTTGGTTCATCGAGCGATAGTACAGGCATCCCTTTTTCTCACTCGATAAATACAAAGTATATGAATTTCAACATGGCTGTTCTCTCTCTCGTGAGCTTCACTCACTATAGAATATAGACCAAAATTAGTCATTCATTAAATGTCCTCATTTCTTCATAGGTTCTCTCATAGAGGTAATTGAATAATATCATACAATCCAGTGCTGATACATAGGAATGTCTTCTTCCTTTGAATGGATATTCTTTTTAAAAGTACCACTGTGCATCTGCTTATCAACAACGATGGCGAAGCCCAAGTTCATAATAAATTGTGGTTTTACCTTTTTATGCGAAATATAACTTTGCCATTCCTTGGCAAAAGAGAATAAACACACTGGGGTAAAGTACATACAACATGTCTAAATGATTATCACTTTTCCCCATCCATATATAGATCACTATTTCGGCAAAAAGCCTGCTACAACAAAACTCGGCATCCTCACAGGATGACAGCCATGGATCACCCCCTTGCTAGCGATACTTCCGCTGCATAGCCTTTGACCTTTTCTAGCGACAACCAAATTAGTTCGACTTAGAAATGCAAAGATATCCATATATAAGACAGACTCGTCCTACTCATACAAACACTACGTATAAATTCAGGCCATAGATATACTGAAGCAAGAACAATCTATTCCTACCCAGCCACAGAATAAATCGCAGTAGGCCTAGAGTCGTCTGCGGAGTCCGATCGAAGATGACAGAACTATTTTCAAGGGAAGCAACCCAAAAATGACTTCTCCTTAAGCACTTAAAAAGGAAATACTTTGCTTACAAAATATTTGCGAACATAATAAGAATATAAATGTATTATATTGCAAGATAGTAAAAATTGCCCTTTACAGTCTTACCACACCTCCCGGGAAAAAAAAAAAAATAAAATTTTTTTTTTAAATACATCTAGGAGCACCGTAGAATAGGCTCACAACGCAAGAATACTGCGCAGATGAAAATATCAGGAATAACTATAATTCCTAATATGACTGGTGAGAATATATATCTCAAAATCTGAGAGAAATTGTTTCCCTACGAATAAATGTTTCCAGGAAGGTGTGATGTACGTATAATACAATTCTGGTAATTATACAATGCATACCAAAAAATTCACACTACAATCTTAAATTTATGATTTATGAAGAAACAATCATCAAAGAACAGCGGTGAATTAACATCAATGAACCGCTAAGTAGCGATACCATCATTCTATTATTAAATTACAAATGTGTATCTTAGTAAAGAAACAAAAAAATAACTGTTGTAAAGTTATACATATTAAAAAGATCCAATATTTAACAGTTAAGTGGCATCATGTGGGCATCTGGACAGAATGTCCGCCATCACATTTTCTGAACCACGGATAGCTCGTACCGAAAAATGAAAAGGTTGAAGAGCGATTGCGTATCGAGTTGATCTCGAGCTCTTCAAGTTTTTACTTTGGATAGCCGTAAGAGCTTTTTGGTCAGTTTCCACTACGAAATGCGCGCCCAGAAGGAATCTTTGGAGTTTGAGAATTGACCAAACCATTGCCAATAATTCACGGTCTAAAACCGAGTAATTCCTTTCTGCAGCATTAAGTTTTCTGGATATGTACATTACAGGATGCAGAGTTCCAGAGTACTCTTGCATTAGTGCCGCTCCAATCCCAGTGGATGAAGCGTCACTACGAAGAACAAATGTCTTATCTGTTGTAGGTAACACTAAAATAGGGGGTGATGAAAACATAGTTCTGATCTTCTCTAGTGAAGATTGGCATTCATGAGACCAGTGAACCATGTTAGGCGACCCTTTCTTTAATAGTGTAGAGAGAGGTGCCATGATAGAGGACAGATTCGGAATGAAACGTCCATAAAATTGTATGAGACCTAAAAGACTTCGCACTTGCTTTTTAGTCCTAGGGATAGAGATGTTAAGTATCTTAGTGATATTATGGTCTTCTGTCTTCAAGAAACCGTGACCTACTCGATGGCCTAAGAAAGCAATTTCGCTAAAGCCAATACAAGCTTTAGATGGTTTTGCTGTCAGGTTATACTCACGCAGAGTTGATAATAATTCAACTAATCCTGAATAGTGATCTTCCCAAGTATCGCTGAAAAGACAGATGTCGTCTAGATAAGCAATGACATCTGACCGATACGATAGGATTCGACGCATCATGCGTACAAATGTAGCTGGTGCGTTCATAAGGCCGAAAGGCATAAAATTCCATTGGAAAAGGCCTCTGGGAGTAGAGAAAGCGGTAAGAGGTTTGGCGCGTTCGGATAATGGAACTTGCCAATATCCTTTAGACAAATCAAGTTTAGTGAAAAAATGCGATTTAGAAAGACGAGTAAGTAACTCTTCTAGTAAAGGCATAGGTTCAGCATCGAACTTCGTAACTTGATTCAATTTGCGATAGTCAACGCAAAGACGTATGTTATTGTCTTTTTTTCGAACAATAACCATCGGCGAAGAATATGCAGAAGTGGATGGTTCGATTATTTGTAAATCTATCATTTCATCCAACTCCTTTTCAACCTGTGTTTGGAAATGTATAGGGATAGGATAAGGCCTAACCCTAATTGGAGTATGTTCAGTTAGAACAATGTCATGCTCAATGACATGAGTTTGCCCAGGGATGTCAGTGAGGACATCCTGAAATGTTTGTAACATAGACGAAACTTGTCGCCGTTCTCCTAGAGACAAATCAGGAGAAACAGTAACGTCTTTCCATGATTCACTAGAATGAAGTGGGATCATTGGAAGCGGGAGATTAACATCCGAAAAACTTGTTTCCTCATCCTGTATTACAGACAGTGATGAGTAATGACCATGTTTGACATGAGAATCGTCCGTTGCCTGGAAAATAGGCTGTAGATAGTCAGGACGTTCATGGAACTCCGTAAGCATATTGATGTGGAAGGTTTTATGCTTCCCGTTAATATCGACGATGTAGTCAACATCTGAAATTTTCGATATTATATCGTACGGACCTTTCCAACTAATAAGGAGTCTATTTTCACGACAAGGTAGCAAAACAAATGCTTTGTCACCAGGACAAAGTTGTCGTAAAGTTCTCTTCTTATTAGCAAATTGTCTTGCCTTCTGCTTAGCAAACTCAGAAGAGGACGTTGCCAATTTGCATGCTTCGATAATCTTTTGTCTCAGCGCGATGACATACTCGTAAGAAGATTTTGTGTCATCGTCAATATTGTCAGCTGTTATAAGATCATGCAGCAAAGACATTGGGCCGCGCGGTCGCGCGCCAAAGACAAGTTCAAAGGGCGAAAACCCTGTATGTTCATTGGGGACCTCTCTGTACGCGAAGAGGGCCGCGGGTAAAACCCTATCCCAATCCTGAGGATGATCCTCAGTTATCTTCCCTAATAAGTTCTTAAGTGTTCTATTTAGTCGCTCGACCATCCCATTGGACATAGGATGATAGATGCTACTCAAAGATCTCTCTATCTGTAGAGTAGACATTACTTGAGACATGGTATCCGATATCAGTTGGGTGCCATGATCTGATAATATTTCTCCGGGGAATCCCAGCCGAGAAAATATAAGCCAAAGAGCATCTGCAATGTCAGTGGTAGTAATGCTCTTTAGAGGGATAGCCTCTGGCCAACGTGTGCACATGTCTACACACGTTAAGATAAACTGATGTCCTCTAGCAGATTTGATCTTGAATGGACCAATGATGTCTATCGCCATTTTCTGGAATGGACGAATAGGAATATCTGCAGCCTGAATAGGCGCAGCATGACGAGGACCTTTGGATTTGACTTCTTGACATACTTTACAGGATCGACAATAGATCCGTATGTCCTTGTTCACAAAAGGCCAAAAGAAAGCCGCAAGAACTCTTGACTTTGTACGGGAAAAACCCATGTGACCAGCACACTGAGAGTCGTGTGCATGTTGTAAGATCTTAACTCTCAAATTCTTGGGTACAAGAATCTGAGAATGACTTGACTTAGTGGAGTCTTGCACCATACGTACAAGTACGCCATTCTTCATTGTAATCCAAGATTTACAATTTGAATCTTTATTCGGATCACCTTTTGTTACAAGAGTGAAGAATTTCTTAAGAGTCGGATCTTCTTCTTGTTGTTTTATAAACGAGTCACGAGAAATTACCAAGGGATCATCTTGGTTATGCACTTCATTATCTTCAACAGATGAAGTTTCAGGCATATTGAGAGCTTGAGCTCTAGTGACTACTGCATTAGCAGATTGCATATTTTGATTTTCCCAAACGGAAATTTGCTCCGGAGTGCATTATTGGACTCCGTGAATGCGACCGATGATAAGATCAGCGATCGGATCCGGCAAAAGACATGCGTGTACATCTCCTGTGAAGAAAGGAGTAGCAATCCTAATGATAGCGGTAGAGTATTTCTCTATGGTGCCGCCAAATGTTACGCATTTGACTACTTTGCCTGTAGAATGAGAAGGATCTATGAGTGACTGCCTAACCCCAATAGTTGTGTATCCAGAATCAAAAAGTACTGAGACTGGATTGTCATTTACTAAACCTTTGTGTAAGACAAGAGAACCTCTCCCATCATGCGCGATTGACGCAGGAAGAGCGGGAAGAGGATGGCCACAGCTTAAAGTAGACACTGTGGTTGGCTCAAATAATGTTTTGCATTGGGGGCACTGAGATGCTCTCCCAAAATCAAAAGCGGCACATGCCATATTATTAGAGTCATCATTATCTTTATTTTGTTTATAGGCTTCGTGGGACTCTTGCTGTGCAGAGTTCGCCTGGTAATGAGCTTTATGTTTTTTGAATTGTGCTCTACCTCTGTTATTATTGCCTCTGTACTTATCATTGTTTCCACTATTATAACCTCTACTCGGGTTTGAATCATAGCTCCTTTGGTTACTATCATCGTATTCATTATAATGAGTATCTCGGTAATTATGATCCTGTTGTCTCCATGAAGGAAAACTTGGATAGTTTCTAGAATGACTTCCTTTGCGAAAGTTCCTGTAATTATGACCACCCCTGAATCGAGGGCTGTCAGCTCTTCTCCAGGTATTCGAAGAAGAACCCTGAAATGATTGGTTACCTTGGTTCTGATAACTGTAATAGTTACCTTTTTTTATTAAACTTATTTTGAGGTCCTTGGAATTTGTGAGAGTGATTAGGGTTGTATGGTGTTGCAGAAGCAACTGGCATACCTTCTTTAACCTTACTGTTGCTAATGGCTACGTCCGGATGTGCAGTGACGTATTGGGTACAATACTGTTCCATTTCTTTTAGAGACTTAGGTTTACGCTCATGTAAGAATTCGAGGAAAGGTTTATTTATACTTGACATAATCTTGTCTCTGAGTATCAAGTCCATAAGGGCTTCATAAGTCTTTTCTGTTTTGGATAGCTCAATCCAACGATCAAATGTAAGACGTGTTCTTGCAATGAATTCTGAGAATTCTACACCTGCCTCAGGCACCATTGTCTTAAACAACTTCCGATAACCCTCTTCAGACAACTGATACTTCTTTAACAAGGCTGCCCTAATAACATCATAGTTATCTTTGTCAGCCTCTTCAACCAAACTTAAACTAGTCAGAGAATCACCTTTCAGATTTTCTGATAACTGGTTAGCATATTGTGATTTGTCCACATTATGTGCTCGACACGAGCGTTCAAATCTGTTTAGCCAGAATGTTATGTTATCACTGGAAGGGTTGAACGCTGGTACCTTGACCTTGTAAGTAAAGGGTTTACCATTACCACTAGATGCTTGATTTACATTACTTATGTTTGTTAACTTTAACTTTTCTAACTCAAATGCTAAAAGTTCTTTTTGGTGTTCATGTTCTCTTATTGCTTTTTTTTCTTGAGCTTCAGCTTGTAATTTTCTCTCTTCTGCAGCAGCCTGTAATTTTTTCTCTTCAGCAGCAGCTTCATCTTTTCTTTTCTCTTTTTCCATTTCCATCTGGAATCTTTTTTCATCAGTCTGTATCTGCAATTTCTTTTGTTCATCCTCTCTTTGTAATTTTCTTTCCTCAGCTTCTAATTTCTTTTCTTCAATCAATGCTTTTCTTTCTTCAGCAGCCAATGCTTTGTCATATTATTAACAGAAGTTATTTATATTTTGACAGTTCGTGACGAGCTATTCTAAATCTTCCACATTAAGTTTAGCTGTTCTCTATTCCCATCCCTTTATGTGTGTGTGTATATATATATATATATATATATATATATATATATATATATATATATATATATATATATATATATATATATATATATATATATATATATATATATATATATATATTCGGTTTGGGATGTCAGGTATTGGTAGTACCTCTGGTTAAGGAGCTGTCATGCCCTTTTCAGGGCAAATCGGCCACCTTTGGTCCAAACCTGGCATTCAGCTCTCACCTGTGGCTCCTCGTAGCTGTCAGCATGCGACAGCGGCCACCCCCCGGGAAACGGCTTTGACAGGCCGGCTAAACTAGGTGAGGGTAGCCGACTGGTTATAAACCTTTGGTGAGTTAGGGTCTGCCTACCCATGCATGCGAAGACTGGATTCGGTAGACTGCGCGGAAGAAACCACCTGTTGGTTCAACGGGCATGACGGCGATTACCAGCAACGCGCTGTGGAGCGTAAGGAGCATGGCGAGGCACGTAGAAAGCCATGGTCATCCACTGCACCTGACTTCATCTCCAGTCGTCTTGACTTGTCTTGCCACTGGATTAAGATGGACCCAGGCGAGAGAGTGAGGTCGACGAATTGCGCAACTCTTCCTCACTTTAAACCAAATCACTGCGCAAGTCACTCTTTCATCAACTCATCCACTCATCCATCCACTCACAACAAGTCCTGTGGCGATGGGCGAGCGGCGAAGCGGCAGGCGTGGGTGCGCTGGCAGTCGTAGTCGCAGACCTACACACAGGCGGCTCAGGCCATATGGTCGTCTTCCACTGATCGGAGCAGCAGTGGGATTCGGCAGCCCCCTGAGTGACTGAGCAGCCCTCTTTAGGAAAGCACTGCTCACCTCCATGGCATGAGGAAGGGGCTAGAAAAGGTGCTCAAACATTGCCTGCTCCACCATTACCTAACCAGCTTACCGCGGTTGATGGGTACCCTACTTAACCGGGCGACACATAAGAAAAAGAAAGGACAGATTTTCCCCCCTCATTCTAGGCGCATGGAATGTGCGCACTCTACTCGACAAAGACTTTAACACAAACAGACCCGAGAGGCGAACTGCCCTGATAGGGAGAGAACTGGCCAGATACAACATTGACATAGCAGCACTGAGTGAAACTCGACTTGCAGGCGAGGGCCAACTTTGCGAAAAGGGTGCAGGTTATACATTCTATTGGAGCGGAAGAGGAACTGAAGAAAGACGAGAAGCAGGGGTTGGATTTGCAATCAAAACAGCAATTATTGGCAAGCTAGCGGAGCCCCCAAAGGGAATAAATGACCGACTCATGACGGTCAAGATCCCGCTGCTTTATGGAAGGAAACATGCCACCATCATTAGCGCGTATGCACCAACTATGACAAACCAGGATGACGTCAAAGATAAGTTTTACGAAGAACTACATGCAGTCATTGCATCAGTTCCCAAAGCAGATAAGCTTATTATTCTTGGTGACTTTAATGCAAGAGTAGGCTCAGATAACATCTCCTGGAATGGCACTATCGGAAAGTACGGCGTGGGTCGCTGTAACAGCAATGGACTTCTTCTCCTCCAGACTTGCGCAGAACATAACCTCCTTGTCACCAACACCATTTTTCGACTTCCTATCCGCAACAGGACCTCCTGGATGCACCCTCGCTCGAAGCATTGGCACCTAATTGACTTGCTACAGAGGTCCTGGGTCCCGCCATCAAGAAACAAAATGACTGGTTTGATGAGAACTCAGATGATATAAAGAAGATGTTGGCTGAGAAACACCATCTCCATAAAGCATATTTAAATGATCCAAAATCTACATCCAAGAAAGACGCTTTCAACAACATGCGTAGAATCGTCCAACATAAATTACGCCAGATGCGGGATTCATGGCTGAGTAATAAAGCAGATGAGCTCCAAGGCTTTGCTGACAGCCATGACTTGAAAAATTTTTACCTTGCACTCAAAGCGGTCTATGGTCCAACATCATCAGGATCATTTCCCCTCCTTAATGCAGATGGAAAAACACTAATTACAGACAAGGAAAAAAATTCTCCAACGCTGGGTCGAACACTTTAATAATATTCTGAACCAGCCATCATCTATTAACGATGAAGCCATCAACCGACTGCCCCAAATTCCTATAAATGAAGCACTAGATGATATACCGACTTTGGAGGAGACTCAAAAAGCGATTCGTCAACTTTCTAGTGGAAAGGCCCCCGGCTCCGATTCAATTCCTGTTGAGGTCTATAAAGATGGAGGTACAGTTCTGATAGAGAAACTTCACATGATCTTCCAGCAAATGTGGCAGAGTGAAACCATCCCACACAATCTCAAGGATGCATCAATTATACATCTTTATAAACGTAAAGGTAATCGCCAAGACTGTAACAATCATCGAGGCATCTCACTACTATCAATCGCTGGGAAGATATTTGCCAGAATCCTTCTTAATCGCCTTACGGCTCATCTTGACAAAGGTCTTCTACCTGAAAGTCAGTGTGGATTCCGGAAAGAACGTGGAACCACCGATATGGTGTTCGCTGCAAGACAGCTTCAAGAAAAATGCCAAGAACAGCACTGTGACCTGTACACAGCTTTCATCGACTTGACAAAGGCGTTCGACACGGTCAGTAGAGAGGGTCTATGGAAGATCATGGCAAAATACGGCTGCCCAAAGAAATTTATCTCAATAGTGCAGCAGCTGCATGATGGAATGCAGGCTAGAGTTCAGGAAAACTGTGAGCTATCGGAGCCTTTCCCAGTCTCAAATGGAGTTAAACAAGGGTGTGTACTTGCACCGACTCTTTTCAGTATCATGTTTTCTGCTATGCTGACTGATGCTTTCAGAGACGGGGACACAGGAATCGACATCAGATATCGTATTGATGGAAAATTGTTTAACCTTAGGAGGCTTCAAGCAAAAACCAAGGTCAAATCACACACCATCAGGGATCTTCTGTTTGCTGACGATTGTGCCCTCAGTGCTGGCTCAGAGGCTGATCTGC
Organism: Oreohelix idahoensis; assembly: GCA_024509875.1. Classification (NCBI taxonomy): domain Eukaryota; kingdom Metazoa; phylum Mollusca; class Gastropoda; order Stylommatophora; family Oreohelicidae; genus Oreohelix; species Oreohelix idahoensis. The sequence continues at coordinate 27,155 of JAMPIV010016413.1, forward strand.
AGCGTAGCGTTGATAGATTCTCCGAAGCCTGCTCCAACTTTGGGCTTACCATCAACACGGGGAAAACAGAAATCATGTACCAACCAGCTCCTGGCACAATTTATACTGAGCCAGTCATCAAGGTAAATGGTGAGAAACTGAATGTTGTGAACAGGTTCACATACCTTGGTAGTACACTATCCCAGAACATCGTCATTGATGATGAGGTGAACACCAGGATCTCCAAAGCCAGCAGCACATTTGGCAGACTATACACCAACGTTTGGCATCGAAGTGGCATTAGTCTACAGACAAAGCTGAAGGTATACAGAGCTGCGGTGCTTCCAGTGCTGCTATATGCAAGTGA